>JNEM01016542.1:0-42551 GCA_000697335.1 Conidiobolus incongruus B7586
TTTAAATTATTTAATTTAATACTTAAAAAATATATTCATATTTTATTATTTAAATATAATCAAAATAAATAATTAATAATTTTATAATTATTATATAATTTAAATTATATATTATTTTCTCTTTATAATATAATAATAAATATATATATTATTACTATAGAATTGAAAAAATAGGAAATTTTTTAATTTCCAATTTTTCAAACATATTATTAGTTTCAAATAAGCAAATATATACAAAACAAATAGGAAAATAAATAGTTTTGAATTATATATATATAATAATTTTTTTGATTAAAAAATGAATTTTTTAAAATTAGTTGTTTAATTTAATCATGCTTAAACCAAATAGTAACCATCAAAAGTTTTTTATTTTAGTATTAGTAAAACTTAACCACAAACCCTCTAAAATCATTTAAAATTTACAAACAACTTTTGGTAATAAAGTATTATCTAAATCAACAATTTATCACTAGATAAATTACTTTAAGGCTAAAAGAAAAACTACCTAAAACTTGCTAAAATCTAAAAGACTAATTTCAACTGTTACTTTTCTAATCATTAATAAAGTAAAAAATTATATTAAAAAGCACCTTTTTATTTTAGTTAGAGAATTATCCAAACACTTTAATATTAGTCACAAAAGTATTTTATATATATTAAAGTTTAAATTAAAATTAATTAATAAAAATGTAAAATAGGTACCTTATAATTTAACTAAAGCTTAAAAAAAAGCTAGAGTAGCTATTGCTAAACAAAACTTACTAAGGTATAACTAGAAACCAAGGCTTTTACAGCAAATTATTACAATTGATGAATTTTAAATTCTTTTGTATAATCCTTTACCAAAACATAAATCAAGGTGTTAAATTAAATTAAATTAACCCCCTCTACAAATTCTTTTAAATAAACACTTTATTAATAAGTGAATGTTAATTGTAGTAATAGATTATAATAGCATATGTTATTCTTATTTAGTTCCTAAAAGAAAATTTATTAATAATAAACTTTATATTTTTTTTTAAATAAAACTATTTCTAATTGGTATTCTCAATATAATTTGAGAAAACCTATTATTTTGCATGATAATTGCAAAATACATAAATCTAAAGTTGTAAAAAACTTTCTAATTAAAAATAACTGGAAAAAACTACCATATCTAGTATATTCCTTAGATTATAACTTATGTAATTATAATTGTTTTAGGCAATTAAAAAACCAGCTTACAGGAAAGAAAATTTCTGTAGGAAAATTTAATTGGTTTGTGAAACATCAAATTTCAGTCTTTAATAAAAAGAACTATTTTTTAAGTGTTAGATCTTTGTTAAAAGTATAGCAAAAAGTTATTAGAAATAAAGGAAATTAATAATTTTATAATATATATTTATTTTTACTTTGTATATATTAAAATGTTTATTTTTTTTCAATTGCAAAAAATTCCCATTATTTAAATTACAAAGTAATATTATATTATAATAAAATATTTATTTTATAATAAATGAAATAATCAAAATTTTTTGATTTTTTATAAATATTATAATCAGTAAATATATACCATTTTGTGTAAAATATTATTGATTCATTATAGTCTGGGTTTTAAAATATTTAAAACAATATATAATATATAATCTTTAACTTTATTAATTTTTATTAACTAATCAAATTTACAGAGCTAAATAATATTTGATTAAATATCTAACCAAATATATTTATTCAAATATTATAAAAATTACAAAAATATAATAGATTAATAAATTATTAATTAATTGATATTTATTAATCAAAAGGTAAATATTAAGAATTAATTTTTAATTATTTAATCATATAATTTAAACTTCTTTTGTCTTTTAATCAGGTTCTTTCTTTTTATAAGTTAATTATCATTTATGAATTAAAATTTTCTTAATTGAATATGATATTACCTATATATATGTATAGCTTTTATTATATTTTAAAGTCTTTAATCTTTTTAAGTTAAAAATTATTCATGGGAAAAACAATTGATAATATATTATATAGATATTTTAGAAATAATAAATAATGATACATCATTACAATAGCTTATATTGAATTTATTATTTCATTTATATTTACTTGATTTATATATTACAGCCATTAAATATCTTGTTAAAAATATTCTAAAACGTTTTTCAGATATTCAAAGAACACAAGAAAATAATTGAAAAAAGGAAATTGGGCAAAAAAACTTAATTGGTTATAAAAAAATTAATTCCACAACTAGTTTAATTATGTCTGTATAATTAATTATATTTATTTAAATATTAATTTCTATATTTTGATGATCTTGGAATTATATCCATAATACTGTTAAATAATATTTAATTTAAAAACTTATATGTAGAAATCAAAAGAATATGATATATAATAATTTAAATATTATTTGACGAATATACCAAGTATATAATATATTATTATGTTAACCTATAAATTGAAAATAATACATATTTTCAATTGTATATACTGGAATTTATTGTGAAAAAATAATAAATAGGTATTTAATAGACCAGAAATCAAAAATAAAAATCATTTTTTAAAACACTTCTACAAAAGCTTGATTGTCTAATAATTGATAATTTAACTAAATTGATAGTATTTAGCCTGAATTAAAACTAAATTGAAAAATTATATTAATCTATGAAGGAGGAAATTAGTCTATTAAATTTCAAACTTAAAGATTCACTAGCTAGTTTAGTAATTATAAAAAATTTACGTCTTTTTGATGTTATAATAGAATAACAAATTATTTAAACATCCGCTTTCAATAAAGCTTAAAAATTACTTTAGTAATATAATTGAATTATGAATTGGGATAATAAATATTAGTTTAGGTGAAATTAAAAATATCATTAAAATGATTTAAAATATTATTGGTACTTGATTGATTATTTATTAAGATTTAGATAAATAGGTCCCGAAGAACACAAATATATTAAATATATATATTATAGTGACATAACTGCTTTTGTTTTCAAGTTTAATTATCAATTATGATTGATTGGGAAAATATTCAAAATATCATGATATCTTGTCTTCATTGTTACCAGTGTTTATCATGTATATATAATAAATAACAAAACAAATTATAAATTTTAGTGTAAAAATAATTAATATTAAAACTATCAAATAGCGTGCTTAAATTAAAATATTTTTATTAGTTTTCATTAATCAGAATATATATTTTCAAATTCAAAATCTTTAAAGGTATGGATAACTAAATTGAATAAAATCATTATAATATAATATAAAATTTTTTGAATATATTCATTATGTGAATTATATCAGCAATCAGAGCCCTTGAACTATATATGAATAAAAATTTTGATTAATCAAAAACATTGAAATATATTTCAATTTTTAATATAATTCAAAATACAAAATTGTTTCAAAAATATTTCACTTCATTAGCGATATATATATATATATATAATCAAATATATTAGGATAATAATCTTTTATAATTATTCTTAACTCATATAAAGCTTTAAAGTTATTAATTAGACAAACTCTATAGAAAATTCAGATATATGAATATTGCAAATATAATTTAACGGTTATATTTCATAATATCACCATTTAACTAATAAACATTGCAAATTTTGAAAAATATTATCCAAAATGAAAATAAAATTTTCGAGCACTTTTGATAGAAGAAAAGCTCAAAGATACTTTATTTTTCCTTAAAAATATACACCAGAATTATTTAAAAACAAATTTTACATGAAGATTCCTTACTTGAATAATTAGAGAATCAAGGTCACTGTTGATGCTATCACAAATATTAAAAGGCAGCATTAATTCAAAGGAATAATGCTATATTTGTTTGTTTTACAAAAAATATTATTATTTATTTGACACAGGCGGTTCTATAATTATAATAATTACGAAATAAAATGATTTTATTTATGTTTTTATCGTTTTTTCTTGATTAAACTAATAATCGAATTATCCTTATTCAATTTCAATATTTACAAATATTTCAATTGACGAATAGCTAGCAAAGTTAATGGAGTTTGGCCAATCAAAATTCAGCAACTACAACTCAACCAACTAAATTTGGTCAAATGAAACAATCATATCACTTTATAACATCATCCCTATTAACCAATCATACAAATTAAAACCATTCATTCACCCTTGAGATTGATCAAAATTAATCCAACGTTAGCATTTGGTGATTTTATTTATTAATTCAAACTATGTTATTTGATAAAATCAATGAATTAAATCATTTGACGTTTTATTATTTTGTTTTCTTTTTTTGATTGAAGGTTATAATAATCCAGTAAATATTGTTTATATTTTATATATTGTCAACTTCTAGTAATCTTTGTTATTCACTCATATAATACCATTAACTACGTATTAGTGGCCACTTCAAAAAATACTACTCGGTCATTTCATCTTTTGTTGCTTTCTTGTCTTTTTTTAATAATTAAATTTCTATGCCACCCATTCCAGAGCATCTGGTTCAATATGAAGAGAGAGAGGAGGAGTTAGACATTGAATCTTGGTTAAATGGTTTTGAAGACTGGAATCCAACTTCATTTAATAGACAATATTCTCCTATGGATATTGATTCTGACGATTTAGAAGATAATGAATTACCCATTCACCAACCTTCAGCTCAAACTGTCTCTCAATTTTTGCAAAATTATTCTGGTCCAGGAACTATTACCAAAATCAAGCCTAGTAAAAAGACTCCAGTAAGTCGCGCTGTTGATTGGGATGAAGATTTAGTTATTCCTTCTACTAAACTTCAACCTACAATTAAACAAAATTTTAAACGCTCACTATCTCCCGAGTCTTCTTGGGTCGATTCTTCTCGTCCAATTTTTCAAGATATTTCTCATACTTTTAGATCAGACGAAGAGGATCTTTTGTTACCACCTGGAGTGACTCAACTTAAGCTTCCTACTGAACCAAAGAAAGCTCCCTTAACTATCGATATTGAAGGAAGTTCTTCTGACGACCCAGATATAATGGAACCAGCTGAACGTCTCAATCCATTTCGTCATCTTAAAAACTCCCAATCTTATCAGCAAGGCGAAGAGTTTTTAGATATAATTTTTCCATCCACCTCTTCTGATCTCCAACTTAAACCACGTCAACCCAAAAATAATTCTTTTGGTTATAATGAGGAAAATTTGTTGGAAGGTTTAGTCATTCCCAACGAATCAGTCTTTATGCTTCCCACTTCTAATCCCAAGATCACTCGCAGAAAGGTTCCTCTCTCCCCAAAGCGTCACGCACAAATTCGTGATATTTACACTTCTCCCTCATCTAAATTTAACCAAAGACTTCTAGTAAGGAAAAAGACTCCTATTTCATCAAATATTAAAGTTCCCTCTTATCACTGTCCTATTATTCCCGCTGCTCCTTTAGCAGTTGGTTCGAACTCAAATTCAATCGTTCTTACTTCCCCTATTGAATATGGCGATGGTACTGAATTAGACGATTTGGATAATTTACCGATTCAAAGAACTTTCCCTTCTCAAAGTATTTTTTTTCTATTAACTATTAATCTGTTTCTTTTATTGACTGCTTTTTAGTGATTGATACCCAAGTATTACAGCTGTTAGATCATTTTTCTGAGCCTCAGGCTGAATCTCATTCTCCACCTGCAAAAAGAAAGGTAAAATAACCCGATTTTTTTTAAATTTCTCATTAATAACAATATTTTATTTAGAGAGTGAAACCAATGTTAATTCGTAATCTCAATTCAAACAAAATGAGAAGAGGTATTTATATCCCTTATTATTTAACTATTAAGTTTTAATTTATAATATAGTTGTTGGTAAAATGAGATTTAACCCTCAAGCATGTAATTGGGAAGGCAATGAAGATGCTTTACTTGATTTTAAATCTGTTTCTTCTGTCAGACCCGCTTTGATTACTAATTTAAATGGTCATAAAAGAGCGCATAGAATAGGCAATGCGGTATTTGATCCTATTCATTTACGTTGGTTCACCGAAGATAACGAAGAAGATCCTTTTGAAGGAATAGATGATATACCTGACCATCCTAATCCTTTTTCACCATCAAATACTTTTGGTAATAATTTATAATATCATATAATATTTAATACACTCAATTAATTATTTTTTCCAGGACCGGGAGATGATTTTTATTTAAGTCCAAATAACATCGATGATATGTATGCATCTGAAGGCAAGCATCGTAAATTTGTTGGTCGTTGGTTCCCAGATCCTGACTCTGCTCTACTACGTTTGAAATATTTACACCTAGGGCCATCGCAATCTCCTTCTCACCTTCAAAGTACTCGTCACCCTTCTCACTCTTGGCTTAATCCTCCTGATCCCTCTAGTTTGTCTAACCAAGACAATAATAGTAATGATGAAATCAATAGGTTTAATTCATCTGAATTTAATCAGCATTCTCGCGATCAGCATCACTCTTCCAATTCTCCTTCTTGAGATTTTATAGCTAAGAACCTTCCTTCCATTTCCTCCATATATTTTCTAACCCATCCTTGATTAATTATTACTTCAATCTTAATTATACATTTTTATATAAACTAATTTCAAATTTGCAATTTTTACTATTTTTGTCTATTTTGATTGCATATATCATTTTACAATTATTCTACACAAATCATTTTTTCTTTTACTAAAAAATCATTTAATAATTAATCTAGAAATAAATTATATTCATTTGAATTTCAAGTCGATATTAGTTGATCTATCCCTAATAGAATAAAATTAAAAATAGTTCTTAAATTGATGATTCAAATAAATTAGAATATCAAAATACATTTAATAATTAACCATGTTCAATATAAATCCAAATGATTATAGATTATTATAGATTATAATTTATATTGATTTGCATATTTATACAGTTATAAATTCTTTCTATATGTAAAAATATGTAAGATAAATTTTATTTTATAGTAATAAATTATGAAATAAATTCATCATTATCAATTTTTTTAAAATATAATGTAATAAGATTTAATATTTTATTTTTTTTTAGATTCAAAAATTCTTTATTTGTTTTAAATTATTCTTTAGCTGACAAATATTAAAAAGTGAAATTCATCAAAAAATGTATATATGTAGTTGGTTAAAGATATATTTTATGGATAAAATTATTATATTTTATTCAATCTGGGTCGAGTTTCACAGGTAAAGATAGATATATTTTTTAAGACTGCTATTCTCTTTGTAATCAGTGTTATAAAAGCTATCAGTGATTATTAGAATTTTTTGTACAATATCTATAATATAATGTATTTTATTTAAATATGATTGAAATACATTCTAGTTAATATATCAATAAATTATTTTAAAGATTCAAATTAATATCAATTTAAAAATCTGAAATAAGTTTAACAGATCAATTGTGGATAATATTTGAAAATTCTGAAAAAAGACTGCTATAAAAAGAAAATTAAAATTATATTAATTCATAATGATTCTAAATTGTAGTCATATCATATGAAAATGATGTTTTATAATCCAAGGATAAAATGCTTTGTTGTATAGCATAAATAATGAGATTGTGATTATATTAAATATAATTAAATATCCTGATGCTACATAAAAAAGATATAATGGCTGCATATATATGCTGTACAATTCTTATTAATTGATTATCAATATTCATAATCATCCCATAATTGATAATAAAATGAGAATCTGATAAAGTTGATATTTTACAAGTATTATTGTTTACATTATGTACTTTTAATTCAATTGAAAAAATTACTAAATATTTAACTATTTTAATATATTTATATATACAATTATTTTTATAATTTTTTAAGAATGTTTAGCATATTTAAAAAACCTACTCCTGATGAGTTATTTAGAAAATGGAGATCTAGTATTCGAAGTCAAGAACGAAATTTAGATAAACAAATCCGTAGTATTGAACAAGAAGAGAATAAAACCAAGCAAGCCATTAAACAAGTAGCTAAAAGGAATGACATTGTAAGCTGTAAAATTTTAGCTAAGGAGATTATAAGAGCAAGAAAACATAAAGATAGATTGTATACCTCTAAGGCTCAATTAAATTCAGTTATAATGCAACTTCAACACCAAACTTCACTTGCCAAAGTTGCTGGTACCCTACAGAAGAGCACAGACGTCATGAAACTTGTGAATAATTTGGTCAAAATTCCAGAAATCAGGGAATCTATGTTAGCTATGTCTAAAGAAATGATGACAGCAGGTATTATTGAAGAAATGATGGACGATACTCTTGAATCTTTAGATATGGAAGAGGATATGGAAGAAGAAGCTGAAGAAGAAGTTAATAAAGTATTATACGATATCACTAAAGGATTACTTGGCTCTGCCGATATGGTTAATACTGAACTCGATCCTATTCAGCTCGAAACTGAAGATTCTGAGTTGGAAGCAATGCAAGCTAGACTCTCTGCTCTACAAAGTTAATAAAACTATGGGGTGTTTTGATATAATTTAATATCCATATATTTTATTAATAAATAATAAAATATTCTTTAAATACTTAGTTTATCATAGTATTTGGAATTTAATCAATAATTTAGTTTTAAAATTATATTGATATTCACTTCTTTCAAAAATATTAGATAAACATTATATTCCGTTTCCGAATAAATGCAAATTTGCAAAAAATTAAAATTGCATTAAATTTCAATTATATAAACTAGATCTTTAAAAATTTATCATTTCGTTTAAATAATTTTACTATTAATATATATCAAATCAAATTCAACTATTTAGATAATGAACTGTATTTTTTTCAAACATATGAAATAATAGGTAAATAAACCACCAACCATTAAAAATGATATCTTTATTAATGAACAAAATTAATTGTTTATTTGACTTGAATTTATTCAATCTAAATATTTATTATGAAACAGATTAGAAATTATCGATATAAATATATCTAATATAATATTTATCATATAATTTTTTTGTTTCAAATAATATAATAAAATTTTACATTATAAATACAAAAGAAAATATTATACAAGGGGTTTTTGCTGTGATAGATATTTTTAAACTGAGTTATGAAGTATATAATTATATCATTTTCTTGTTAAATTTGTTCAGGTGAATCTAAATTGTCTCATCATATTTCAGTTCTAATATTTTAAAATATTTCAAATAAAAGTATTGTTTCAATGCTAAATTATCTCTTGAAATGTTGGAATTATTTATAATATCGATGCTCCACATATTATAAATTATATCAGCGAATTAGAAAATTTAATTTGTTGCACAAAATGTTTAATATGTATACAATGCTGTGACCAAAAATTGCTATACCAGTAAAAATTTTCAATATCAGTTTTAAAATATTTGTTCATTAAGTTTGATGTACTTGGAATAATATCAGATAAATAGCGTCAATAACGATTTGTTTAATCTAATTTAAACATGAATATATAATTTGCTTAATGAAAGAGAGAGAAAAAAGAAAAATTTGCATTTATTAAATACCCATTGGCTGGATGATTCCATTATATCAGACTAGGAGCTTCATGTAATATAAATACTTGAAGCTGATTGTAATGGAAAATTCAACCAAGTGATTATCACAGACTTAGCAAAACGTATTACTAGTATATAAGTCTATACTGAATAATCAAACTCGATTTGTGGGCATAACCTGAAATATTGATTATTTCATGTTGATAGGTTATTAACATTAGCAGCTTTGAAGAAATTAAATTTTTTTGAAATGACGATTGCTGCGATGCTTAACACTAGATGAATTGTAATTGGATGAAGAGTGTCCATCCAGAGCAGGATTGGTAGAAAGAAAAGAGGAGTTGGTGAGATTAACCCCTTGTTTAGCCAATGTATGCTGGAAATCTTTACGTTCCTGTAAATCTTGTTGTATTTCAAAGTCCAGCACCATCTTTTTAAGCTGAATTTGCTCTTGGCGCTCTTGTTCTTGTCGATTAAGAGTGTTAACTGCTAATGAGCATTCGGATGGAACCTCAAGCGTTTTGGTAGATGCCGCAGTGGCGCTGCTTTGACCTTTGCCACTTTTCTTGGTCAGTACAGTGAATGATACTTTATTTTGAGATGGATCAATTTTAGCTGATTTAAGCTCACCTAATCTAGTGGGAAGCTGGATATCCTGCAATTTAGCTTTTCGGTCGTATTTCCTTGAATCCAGAGACTGAGCCATCATCAAATTGAATTCTCTATCAAATTCTTCATCTTCTTCTTCTCTTAGCTTTCGCTCCATATCTTCTTCATCGCTGATCATATCCAACTCATCAACATCTTCTTCAGAATCTTGATCACTCTCATCATGTTCACTATCATCTCCTTGCTCACTTTGGCTATCATCTTCTGAAAAAATCTCGTTTCCAGATTCTAAATCTTCTATATCACTTGTTATATTTAAGTGGGGGCTATTTTGCGAAGAAATGGCTTCAATATATTGATTGTCACCAGTATCTTGATCAGACATATTATTGAATTCGGTTTCTTTTAAAGATTGTGAAGAGAGGCCTAAAGAATTGATTAGATTATTAGGCATAAAAAAATTCAAAAAGAATTACGCTGTACTAGTTCCTGATCTTGGATAATAATTTGATTTACCATATGGCAGGCTTCTTCATAGGTGTTTAAACGTGAGGAGCTCATGTTTAATTTATCAAAGAGGTCAGATACTGCAAATTCTATTTCCAAAGGCAGTTCATACTTGGTAAAAATATACATCTAAATATAATAAGTGAATTTGTTCAATCATGTATATATAATATTACTTGAAAGAAAATCATAAAATTTTGTAGACGAGCAGTCTCTTTTAACTTGAGGCTATTGCCACACGTTTCGAGCAGTGTGTTGACCAATCTGATTCTGAAAAAATCATCAGGAAGATCGATTGGGTTGATGGAACCCAAACGGGGAAAACTATTTTCTGTATTGATTTAGTTGAGTTGAAATTCAAAGATTAAAATGATTTACCATGTCCAAATGTGATAGTAGTGTATAACGTCTCAAATATGGTAGATGCATCCAGAACCTTATAATTGTACAATTCTCCCAGATATTTCGTTAAATAAACGCGACGTTGGTTGTATCTATAGTCATTCCACTGGGAGAACTTAGTATATATATTCAAAGAGGACTATTATAAAATACCTCTAGTCCAAGTATGAGATCTTCAAAAACTTGATCTAATACCTCGATCACAAAACCATGATGATGGACCTGTAAGCCATTGAGTAAAATTGCAATGAGAGTTACGCTTGAATCCTTAAATTTCCAAACTTTGGTAAAAGTTTTGAAAAGAAACTTGTAAACCTAAAGCCATTGAATAAGATTTGTCAAAGCTGGTGCATAAATATTACTTTTTGATCCTCCCAATTAAATCTTCGAATGATTTTCAAAATACGATCCGCAGATCGAAAATCGAGTTGCTCGTTAACTAGGTGGATTAAGAATAATTCAGCGTCCGATCGAACTTTGGCTTGAAAGGCAGGTTGGTCGGGTGGATTGACTTGATAGTAGGCATTCTCAATCATTGTGTTTAAACGAGGATCCAGAGCCATTGCATTCTTCTTCTTGATCATTTGCTCTAACTTGCAGATGGTTTGGATTAGCATGAATATTACATATGCATATATATATATATATATACTAATTACCATTGCATTTGCTCTCTCGTGAGTTTCGGGATTCATGTAAAGGAACTTTCCACAGCAATCGAGCATGGAGCAAAGCGTTTCAAGACTGCTAACATTTGTCATATCATCCAACAATACTTTGAAGCAGTGAAAAATGTCGTGATATGGGGCCAAGCCAAACTTAGTTAATTCAGATATATAGCGGATATTTTTGATGCGAGATTCTCTATAATCATGTCCTGTTGCTGATGGCTTTCTTCTTCTGAAGCTTTTAAACTCGCTAGCTAAGGATGCAAGAACTCCTTGAGTAATTTCAGGAAAATAAGGGTTAAGAGTGGCGAGCAGACGGCTGTAGTAAGGAATCAAATCAAGTCGAAGGCGATTGACACCAAATAGTGCTTGGATTAATCGAGCACGATTGGATTTGGTATTGATATAGCAGAATTCAACAGCAATTTCATTGATCAAATCTCGGTTAGCCATATTCGCTAACTTTGAAATTAAAGTCTCGAGCTGTGCAGATTTAGCATTGCTAGAAGAGAGCAAAGGAGATGGAGATTGATTGGTAGGAGTATCTGCATTGTTAGAGAGGGAAGACTTTGATTCATAATTTTGAGCTGTTGAATCAACATTTTTCTCATTCAGATTAGTGGGTTTAGAGTCAGGCTCAGCGCCATCAATTTCGGATTCGTCTTGCTTTTCATCAATAAAGCTGGCAGGTTTAATCGGTTTGGAACCACCTTCAAGCAGCATTCCTGGAACCATGAGCTTGATATCTAAAATATCAGTGTAGAAGTTCTTTGACTCTTCATCATCCCAAGGCCCAAGATCGGTTAGAGTAGATTTATGGGGGTTTAATCTTGAGGAATCACCACTGGTTACAAATGAATCGGACTGCGTCGGGGCTGATTCGTCTTCGGGGAGTTTTGGTTGAGGCAAATTCAGCAATTCAGCCAAGCTATAGGATTGTTGAGTATAGTCAATATCAAAATCTTTAGCTATTTACTTGTTAATAAGGGAGAGATCTTTTTCATACGCTTTAAATGCTTTTTCAAAATACATCTTAGAGTTTTCAGTAATTTCGCCCCTATTAATGTATTGCTCTTCATTCGATTTTTCAATTCTTTGAATTCTCTAACATAACAGCAAGATTAGCTGAGATAAATTTGGGCCGTAATAAATATGTTACTTTGTGCTCATTAATTATACGCTTTGAAGCTCTATTAAAATAGCTTTCAAGCAGTCTTTTAAAAGCATTTTGAATTTCAGGCGTAATTAAAATAGATTGATTGCCTTGAGATTCTAAAAGCTGGGAATTTAAACCTGAGTTAGATGGTATTGTTCCCAAAAGATCAACACCAAACTGCTTAACAAATGAAATAGCCAAGCTTAGACCAAAAGTGGTATCTTGATCGTAGATTAGCTAAATTGGATTGAGATTAATATGATTCAAGCTATACTCAATATTCTTACCAAATCCTTTAAAATTTCATATATTGGACAGTTGATAGCGCTTTTTTGATTGGGTTTATTCAGATTGGCTGCAATCTCTTCTCTGAGGGAGCTAAAACCAGATCCAGAACCATCGCTCATCAATCCAGTAAGCCAAAACTCGGTAGCAAGTCTAAGCATCACCTTTTGTTTGGAAATACGGGCAGTGTCTTCTTTTTCCTTGTCGGTAGGGTTGGTGATAGCTGATTTGGATGGTGGAACAAGAGATTGCTTAATAGAGTCCATCAATTCAGGAGTGAAAGAATCAGGAAACCTTTGATGAAGAGCAGACACAACATCCACAGCAGCATTAACATTAGCAGTAGTTTTACATTTAGCAAGGCCCTCATTCAAGCTTACGATTACTTCACTCAAATATTTCTCAAGTTTTAGAGTTCGAATTTCATTAAGTAAATTAGCGCAGTTTTCAGAATTTAAATGAGTTTTCATTTTTTTAATGAATGAAGAGTGCTTCTTTAAATTTGAGTCCAAGTTATTAGGCTCTATTGTCAAGTGCTGTTAAATATTATTAAAGGAGTGAGTCATTATCATATTACCAAATTTGTTTTTCCAAGCATTGGAATTTTTCACATAAAGTTCATTACGTCTTTCTCTTTGAGCAATTAATGATAAAAATTCAGAATTTTCTTCAATATTTTCATCTTTTGTTAATAATTTCTATTCATCGATTAATATAAATAAATTATATCAACAAAAACTAGTCACCTTTGAAGAATCTTGATCATTTTGCTCTTGCATTTCATAGAGTTAGAAGATAATAAACAAAATAAATAGAAATCTAGATTATATGCTAAATAATTGAATTTAATACGAGATTTAATTGACTGAAATATGAATTTCCAAGAGCTATGTATATTCAATAAATTTACTCTTAATCCACATTTTATAACTTGATTATTACTTAAAATATTATGGGAACTATTCACATCATCATGTTCAAAATTTCGAAATTAGATCGCATATCATAAATGATTGAAGATTTTGATATGATAAAAGATAACTAAAACATTACTAAATCATTTCGATAAATAAAATTAAACTTATTTAAAAATAATCTTACTCTGAATATTATATATCAATATTGTTCATAATATATCAATAATGAATACATATATATATATATATATATATATCTGAAATACTTATAATTTACTTTATATTTAATCAATATGATTTCATATAATAGGAAAAAAAATTGTATTTGGAATAGTTTATTGAATTATCCAATCATATCATCTGATTCAGTTGAGTCAATCAAAATGAATGACGAAATATATGGTCAAATTAATTTTACTTTATTCATTGAATTACGGATTAAATCATTTTTATTTCTATTCACTCTATCCACCTTTTAAAATCAACTCTTTATAACATTTACTAAGTTACATATAAAATGGAGAGACAAAGCACCCCCAATATTAGTTTACCCAATTCTAAAATTTCAGAAGATCCTACTATATTCATTAGTGAGGATGGTCAACAGTTTTCTACTGTGAACAGAAACTGCACTGGTATTTGGCAATTAACATTATCCTTATATCGCAGCCTAATTGGTTTTCTTCTGTTTAGCTGTTCCTCCCCCTGCCACTAAGTTCCTTACTGATGAAGAATTTTTTGCTGATGCTGAGCGTACTAAACCTCATCTCGAAAACTTAAAGAGACATTTTATTCATGAGGGTAAATTGACCGAGGACCAAGCACTCTTCATTTTGAAAAAGGGAGGGGATATTTTGAAAAGTGAACCAACTCTTTTAGAAGTTCCTGCTCCTATCACTGGTATTTCCACTTGAAGTGATTTTTTTTTAATTTTATTAATTGGATTTTTAGTATGTGGTGACATTCATGGACAGTTTTTCGATTTAATGAAATTATTTGAAGTTGGGGGAGATCCCGCTACTACTCGTTATTTATTTTTAGGTGACTATGTAGATAGAGGCTACTTTTCAATTGAAGTATATTACACTCGTTTGTTACATTTTCTATATTATTAATATCAAAATAGTGTGTTTTGTATTTATGGTCTTTGAAAATTTGGTATCCTGACACTCTTTCTTTGCTTAGAGGAAACCATGAGTGTAAACACTTGACTGAGTATTTTACATTTAAAACCGAATGTATGATTTTAAGTATATTCAAAATGGACATAATCATTTAATTTCAATATTTTAGGTAAACACAAATATTCGGAAACTATATACAATGCATGTATCCAATCATTTTGTAATTTACCATTAGCAGCTATTATGAATAATCAATTTTTATGTGTACACGGCGGGTTATCACCCGAACTGACATCTTTAGATGATATTCGAAAGGTTAGCTTAAATTTTTGTCACCTAACACATCAATTTACACTATATTTAGCTCAACAGATTTAAAGAACCATCAACCCATGGATTGATGTGTGATTTATTATGGTCTGATCCTTTAGAGGATTATGGACAAGAAACTACAACAAATCACTTTGTTCATAATCATGTTAGAGGCTGCTCTTATTTTTATACGTAAGATTTTCCTTTTTATGATTCTTTATTCACTATTGAACATGTTTTAGCTATCACGCTGTATGCTCCTTTTTAGAGAAAAACAATTTGCTTTCTGTCATCAGAGCTCATGAGGCTCAAGATGCTGGGTATGTTTAACTATATCTTAGGCTCAACAAGTTTTATTAACTTGATATTTTTCGTTTAGCTATCGAATGTACCGTAAATCAAAGACAACTGGTTTTCCTTCAGTCATAACTTTATTTTCTGCTCCAAACTACTTGGATGTTTATAATAACAAGGCTGCAATTCTCAAATACGAAGATAATGTTATGAATATTCGTCAATTTAATTCTTCACCCCATCCTTACTGGCTCCCCAACTTCATGGATGTTTTCACATGGTCTCTACCCTTTGTTGGAGAAAAAGGTAGTACAAGAAATACAATACTAATTCACCTGTTATTTACATATTATTATAGTTACCGATATGCTTCTCGCACTTTTAAATATTTGTAGTAAAGAGGAACTTGATGAAGCTAAAATAGAGAGTGGAGCTGGTTTAGGCCAGACATTTGTACCTGATAGTGATCTTGAGTCCAGACGAAATGTCATCAAACATAAGATTTTGGCAGTAGGAAAAATGTCTAGAGTTTTCTCAGTGTTAAGGTTTTTTTCATATAAAACATTATACTTAAAATATAATTAAATGTGTCAATAGAAATAACTCTGAACAAGTTGCTGAGCTTAAAAACTTGATGGGTACAAAGCAACTTCCTGTTGGATCTTTAGCTTTAGGTGCTGAAGGGCTCAAGAGAGGTATTTTAAATTTTTAATATGTGACAATATAAATTAATTTAAAATCATAGTTATTACTACTTTCGAGGAAGCTAAACAATCTGACTTACAAAATGAACGCCTTCCTCCACTTCGTGATGAAGTTGATCGTCAGAATGACCAAGATATTCAATCTGCACTACATCATGCTGTTCATGATAGTCCCGACCCCAAGTTAAAAGAAGTTGCTGAAACCCTTGCTGACGATATGCTCAATGAAGAATAATTGGCCTACACAAATGTTCATACACTTTAAACCAATTTTTTTTGATTACCTGTTTCAAATACTCCATTGAAATATATCTTAATTACCTTGTATTCATTCTTTTTATATTTATATCTAAAATACATATTTAATTTTTAATTGAATATAATTTATTTTTATCAATTGAGTCTTAATAATTAACTAGAAATATATTCTGAATATAATTGACTAATTGCATTAAAAGTTCAAATTGGTACAATCAGATTTTTTTAACCAATATAGCTTATAATCTTTAATTTCTGCTAAATACTAATTTAATTTATTTGATGTAATATTTATAAAATCAAAATTTGATTTGGTTTGTAATATTTAGACTAAAAGGAAAATATAGCACAATCTTTAAATTATTTTCAAAACATATTAATTTTTTGAATTTTAAACTACGTAATGTAATAAGTTGTAGGTTTTTTCTGATTTTGACAGTAGTTATATTAATTTTGAGCTGCTGATCTTAATTTAAAGCCTTTTTTGTTGATGTTTTTCAATAGTCACAAAGCTAATTTTATAATATAAATAGAATGGATTTAAACTATTTCTAACAAGCAGCACATTATCACTTAACATTGGTTGACTTTATTAAGTTTAAATTATATTTAAAATTATTTGAAAGGTAATTTATTAAAATATATCAAATTAGATTAAGATTAATTAAGGTATTTGTAATATAAATTAAAAATGTATATATGAATAATTTTTTAATTATTATAAATACTGAATATCATATATCAATGTATAGTATAGCATAATATGCCTTTGTTTCAAATCAAAAAATAATGGCATTTACCTTATCAATATATATTTTAAACAATATCAATTTCTCAAGAAATCAAATAAAATCAGTCCTACTTGATGAGAATACAAAATATCTTTGACGGAAAAAATTAAATATTGATTATTAATCATTTATAATTATATTTACACGTAATTTCGCAGATATTTTATATCATCATTTTTCAAGTATTTAAATATTAGGTATGCATTACTTTTTTAAATATACCTCTTAAAATCAATTTAATCTTTTTAATTGTTAATTAATAATATGTCTGATCTAATCAATAAAGCTGTCCATTGGGCTATTGCAAATGGATTAGTAGTTGTCCCTCCAACTCAAGTAAATTTAGCTTTGTTTCAAACCAATTCTTTTTAATTTATTTTATTTAGAATCCTTCTGATTTAGGTCAAAATCCATATCTAGTAACCCCAGCTCCTTTTACACTTTATCCAACACCTTTTCCCAAATCACAATACGATTTAGCCGTAAAAATTCAGCCTTTATTCAATAAACTAGTACATAATATTGCAAATGATTTGGAGTTTTTGGAAGAAAAGGCGAGAAAATTGGCTCAGGTTGATCCTTTCACCAATAGCTTATATCAAATCCTGTTGAAAATCAAAGAAGAGGGAATCAGTCAAGTAACTTCAAATCATCTACTTATTCTTCATATAAAAATTCATTTTCATGTTTGTAGAATTATACATTAGGTTTCCATAGATCTGATTATTTGTTACATGCTCCTACTGATCAGCCCATTGAAGGAGCCGATATTGCTGGTATATCCAAATTATACAATGAAAATAATGTCAAAATCCAGCAAGTGGAATTGAATACTATCTCTTCCTCTTTTGGTGGTTTATCTGGATTAACCACAGATTTACATAGGTATTCATATTGAAATTCAAATTTCTAGCATCATATAACCTCAATTTTTGATCAAAATAGATATCTTTATAATATTACCAATAGATATTATGGTCGATTCCCAGATCACCCTAATATTGATGAGATATTACCATCTAACAAACCAACATTGGGATTGGTGAAAGGCATTGCCGAAGCTTTTAAATTATATAATCATCCAGAGTAATATTGATGCATGTGACCAATATAATTGATGATTAACTAATTAATTTAGAGCTGTAGTATTAATGATTGTACAACCTAATGAGCGTAATTTATATGATCAAAAGCTGATTGAGCATCAATTAGCTGAGTTATATAACATCCAAGTAGTGAGAAAAACACTCACTGAAATTGGCAATGAAGCAATTCTCTCCCAAGATAATCAGCGCAGATTATCAATTTCAGTTAATGGGGAGCCAAAGGAAGTTGCAGTTGCTTATTTCCGTTCAGGCTACTCTCCAGATGATTATTTTAGTGAATTGGAATGGGATGCCAGACTGAATATTGAACGTTCATATTCTATCAAATGTCCAGATATATTTTATCATTTAGCAGGCACTAAAAAAGTTCAGCAAGAGTTAGCTGACATTGAGCTGTTAAAACGTTTTTTGACCTCTGAAGAAGCTGATTTAGTTCATTCTACTTTTACTGGGCTTTACCCCTTGGATTCTTCTGAGCTTGGACAGAGATCATATCAAGAAGCTTTATCAAATCCACAAAAATATGTAATGAAACCTTCTAGGGAGGGTGGAGGGAACAACTTTTATGGCGAAGATATTCCATTAGCTCTGAAAAAGCTTTCTGAAGAGGAGAGAGCTGCTTTTATTTTGATGGATCGAATTATTCCTCCTACTTTTTTAAATAATAACATTGGTATTCGCCAAGGTGTCCCTTCTTTGAAGGGTAATTTCATTTCTGAGTTAGGAACATATGGTGTATATTTAGGACTCAGAGGAGAGCATGAACCAGTTTTAAATGAATATAGTGGCCATTTACTTAGAACTAAATTAGATTCAACTAACGAGGGTGGTGTTGCTGTCGGCCACGCTGTAATTGATAGTCTCTATCTGGTTTAAATGATTATTTATCGTACTCAAAACTTTATTACTTAAGGTATTTGAATAAATAAGCTAATTCGCGAATTGACAAATGCCGCTTTAAACATTTGGAGCTTTGACATTATTATATATAATTGATTTACAATCATAAGTTTAAAAAATATTTAATATTTCATTAATTATTTTTTTTATTTTTGAATAATAGAATATTTTGTTAAAAAAATTTACAAATTAATCAATTAGACCTAAAATTTATTTTCAATTATATATAATACAATTAAATTTATACAAAACCTTATTTAACGTAATTTAATATGAATTAAGATATATTGGTATATCAATTAAATATTTGAATTGAAATAAAAATCAATTACTATAATTTTACCTTATAAAAATAAACTAAATAATAAAACTAATGAAAAATATCAACGATTATTATGTTACCACAAGTTAAACTATTCGATTCAATAGGATTAGTAATTTGATAAAAATTAAAAATAAAAATGATACAAAAAATGGAATCTCATTACGCCCAATGTGGGGCTCGAACCCACGACCCTCAGATTAAAAGTCTGATGCTCTACCGACTGAGCTAACCGGGCTTATTTATTCTCTAAAAATTCAAATTTCATTTCTCCTTGTCACTTTTATTACTCTAAACAACTTCAATCTTTTCTCCCTTTTATCATTTTAATTTACTATTCCAATAAACATGGCTGAACCAGATATTAACGAATATAAGGTATCATATTTAAATTTGCATTACATAACAAATACCCTAACCATATTTTTTTTCCAATTCAGAATATTGAAGAAGGCGAAATCAAAAAAATCATTAAACAAGTATTCATATAATTTTTAATTTCAATTTTTCAATTTAAATAATTTTTAACTAGATTATCAATACATATATCAAAGGGTCTAGATATCAACATTCGAGTTTGAAAGAATGGCAGGAGAGAATTTTAAATAATAGCACTGAAAAATTGAAAGAACTCTATCCGAAAACTAAATTCATCAGTAATATTCTACAATATTTTTTTCCCAAGATCTCTAAAATTTTGTATTTTAGTTACCTCAACTATAATGCAGCATACCGAGCACGGGTATCATCAAGCTTCAATTTGTTACTGGGATAAAGAGAAGGATCAGCTTATAAGCTATGTTCATCAGGATCAAGATTTTGTCGTTTTAGTCAATGTAATATGTTTTCCGCTTTAAATTACATATATTAAAGAATATTAGATTATTCATAAATACGTATAATCTATTTTTTAATATTTTTACTAAAATTTGGAACATATATTCAAGCAATTATTTTCACCAAATAATAATCAATTAACAAAATATTAAAATTCAAGATTGTTAAGACTGATTTTAAACAATATTAATATAGTGTATACACAAAAATTCGTTTATTCAAGAATTGAATATTTAATATTATTAATTAAAATTAGATTTAAGTAAAAATTCAATAGAAAATTAGAATAAATCAATGATATTTATTTAACACAATGTATTCCATATTAATCATCAATTAATTGGAAGCAATAGACTGTAGATATTCTTGTCTGAAGGGATTATCATCAGCGGGTCTAACGAAAAATTTAGATATTATATCTATTTCATTAGTTTGTAATGCTTTTACCTGTTAATAGGTGTCCATTTGGGTAACTATAAACAATTATATATTAATATACAATTTCATGAAATAAAGATAGTAAACTTACATCTTTAAAGAGACGCATGGCTTTAGTGAAATTATTAGTATCAGGAGTAAAGCGATGGTAACTACCAGCAGGCTATTAAAAGTTAGCAAAGATATTTATGAGAAAAAGTGTAAAAATACCAAAACAATCATGTCCAATGGAGTTAAATGAAGACGAATCCAGCGGTCTTCGGCGTCTACGATTAAATTAGTGGAAAGAAACTGAAATGAATTATGCCTAATTACCTCTGATATCAAAATATCCGGATCCTTCCAAAATCAATCTGATTTCTTCATCTTCGTGAAGGTGCCTATAACAAAGATATTAAATACAGTTCATTTAATAAATATGAGTAGAAAATACTCGGTAAAAAAGATTCCAATTTTTTCTTCATAATTTGGGAGTTTATCAGGAGCAATAGTAACCTGAAAATATTAAGTTAGTGTTTGGAATTAGTGGATATCATTAAAAGAATACCTCGTCGCGATTTTTATAGTCTCTTTCTTTACAAATTGCCTCGACTTCTTGCTCCCAGGTTTCGGGTTTCAAAGACCAATGTAAAACGCCCAATTTACTCAACTGTTCTTGAGTTACTTCTTGGTTAGGCTCAAATTGATGGGGGAATCTGCCATCACCTTCAGCATTCTCGTTATAATAATATGATTTCATTATTGCAAAAATAAATAAAGTTGAAAGAAGAATTTTACAGCAATCAATCTATTCTATTGAATCATTTCTAATAATGATTGTGTCATTTATAATTTGAATTGTTACTGAATTTTGATTTGATTAAAGATAGACAATGTGAACTAAATCAGATTAAGATTTTTTGAGATGTTTAAATCCACTAAAAGCATTGAATTCTTCATTAATACCAGTCACTTTCTATAAAATTTCATTATGATAGCGACATAACAGTTAGTATATATAAGATTAGATTATTTATGATAGAGATTTCAAAAAATTTTTGCTTTCTTTCAATACAAAATATTCCTATTCAAATATATTTGTAGAATTTGATAAAGTGGACTTTGGCAAGATAATAAGCCATTTGTTCTAAAGTTCCTCTATGCCTTGATTCTCAGATTTATAGACTGAAATTTGACAAAACTACCCAAATAACCTACAACTTTTGTACCTCTATTTTTATATTTAATTATTTTTAAGTAACGTAATTATATAACTCCAATTAGTATAATTATAATATATATTAGGTTTTTAAAAGATAGATTATTGATAAATAATATAATAAATGTTATCACAGTTTCATAAAAATATATTTTTAAATTATATATTACTATGCAGTTAAGTGATTGATTAATTTATATCTATATTTTGATGGATGATATGAATAAACCGTATATACAGTTTTAGTAATAAGAATTGTATTTAAACAGTAAATGTTTAATAGTTTGATAAGATGAGAGAATTTGCTCTATTCAAAAATATAGATTGTTCAAGAAGTCAAAAGAAATATATATTAATGCTACAATCATTATTATTTTTATAAATCAATTTCAATAGTTATTTTTCTAATAATTAGTGTGAATAATTTTGCAAATAAATTTTGAAATAATTTAAACAAGATGGTACCAAAATAACTTTATAAAAATAATTTGCAATATATTTAGAGTAGATATATATTATGGTTGATTTTTTAGGCTGTGTTATTTAAAGTTTTAAGACATAAATATTATATTATAATTATTTTAATCACATTTACAGTAAATATTAAAAAATTTCCAAAAATTTTTTATTAATAAAATTAAAGAATCAAATTGTAAAAAATTATTAAGCAAGTTAAACTAATAAAGCATATAATGTTGAATTTATCATAGTGTATTTACTAATTTCATATTGAGTGTATTAATTAAAAATAAAAAGGAGTATAATCTAATGTATTTAGGTATCATTCTATTCGAATGATGATAAAGTGACAGGAATGAATCATTTGACCAATCATTATTGAACAAACCTGAATTTAGTATTAAAGCGTAAAAAATTAATTTCTTTAAATTTCAAGAGTATTTACTCATTTAATAATATTACTATATAATAATTAAATCATTAGTTTTTGTCATATAATCACTGTATTAGTACAATAATTAAATCAATTATACTTCACTTGTATAATCAATTGCAGCATGTCAATATTCAGCTATTTTAGCAAGGTAATCCATTATTTTTTTTTCCTACGTCATCCTTTGATAACATCATTTAGAAAAATGACCCTGATTATGAAGAAATCCTCTCTAAATTAGAAAAGAAAATAATTGATTTAGAATCACAAATCACCCAAATACGAATTCAACATCACACAATTTCAGCTTCTTTACTAGTGTATGGCATTGGTGGTTATATAATTTATTTAATAACTTATTGGCTAATCTTAAATTTGCCTACTGATCCTACCGAAGTCAAATTGTTAAAAATCCTACCCATTTTCTTTGCTCCTTTATTGTAAGTAATTAATTTTCAGATTTATAATATATCCTTATAAACATTTTTAGAATTTATCTTTTAAGATGGTTCAATACAACAATACACGACAGAAGAATCTTTTCCAGAAGTAAGAGCTTTATTTTTGTCATACTTTCAACTAAATTAATAACCTTTTCATTAGAAACTAAATTACAAGCATTGAAAAAAGAGCAAAAAGAAAAGGTAACCCAGGTTTAATTTAAACTATTCATATTTTTAATTTATTATATAGGTTGAAGAGTTAAAGGAAAAGACATCTTTTAACTCAATTAAAAAAATGCTAGAAAAATTTGACCCCGAATTCAAGCAGAATCAATTACGCCAGAGAATGAACTCCAATAATCGAGCCCCAAATAGCCAAGATTTATCGCCTTCTACTCCACAACCAATTAAAGGGCAACATAGAGGTTTAACTAAATCCACGTCGACACCTTCTTTGAAAGAAAAGGCTAGACAACAGACGAACCTAAAATCTCCCAGTGATATCCCTGTCACTCAAGAATTCCACCCAAATGCCCAGGATTATTCTTCAGCAGGTGAAAAAGCTTGGTATGATAAGATTGTTGATGTCTTAATTGGAGAAGAAGATCATTCAAAACAGTTTGCATTGATTTGTCCACATTGTCATCAGCATAATGGTCTTGTCTCTGCTCAAGATTATGAAATGATTCAATATACATGTCCCAAATGTGAAAAATTCATCCCTAGTCGTGCTTCGCTTAGAACTTCTCCTAATATGTCACATTCCCCATCTCACCCTCGTCCATCATTTGGTCAAGCACATCTTAACCCAATGAATCACAATGTTCGACCACGTCCTTTTAATAATGGCTTACCTAATAGATTGGCTTCACAACCATTGAATTTTTCAAACAAGAATTCCAAATCAACGCTACAGATGGAATCATTAGATAAGAATGATCCTGATAATGAAAAGGTAGAACCTGTGATTAAAGAAGAAGAAAATGAAACAGAGTTATCGAAAGATGATATTATTGATGACGAATCACTTGACTCGAAGCATAAAATTTCTTCTTAAATAACAAGCAATACCCTGGTACTATACTTCATTAATGATATCAGAAAATTGTCTGATATTGTTTTAAAAACTACAGTTTTTGTCATTTCACTTGTTTTATCAACGATTTGTTTTGATAAGTTTTATTTAACTTATGAATTATAACATTTCCAAATAAAGATTATCTAACAATTGAAATATTTGTCAATTTAATATCTCTGTATTTAGTCCTATTGAACCAAATCATTGCTCTATCACTTCTAATATCTTCTATTATAATAAATATTACTTTTTTTATTTTATAAAAGATTCAATTGCAATCTTACCAGAATTGCAAGTATAATGTATGTTTTTAACATTTTTATAAACTAGCTTTCATATTATGAAAATTTATATACTTGAAATTATATTTATTTGATGTCATATACTATAAAACAATAAAATAATAATTCAAAATTATATGCAATAATTGAATAACATCTTCGACTGAATACGCTACAAATTTAAAAAATTGGAATTATTATTCTATAACCTCAAATTTGGAAAAATCACCAAATTCTTAACTTTAATTTTCACCATTGGAGTTAATATAAAAATTGAATTTTCATTTGCAATGTTTAAACAATCTCACTTATACTCTCAAGATTAAAAAATATATTCTTATATATATCATTGATTAAATAATTGAATCTAGAAATATATTTTTATTTCTTTAATACTTTTCCTAAGGTAAAATAGCTTCAAAACCAGTTACTAAACACAATGCTTCAGTCCCGTATACACTACTGATTAATAATGTTCCTTGGTATTAATTTTATTGACTAAATCTGAATCTTAATTAATGGCTATATTTTTCGAAATCAATGTTTGTATTTTTCACTTTGATTATTTTTCTCTTGACAAACCACTTTGAATTAATTATTGTGAATTCGCCATACTGATTAAGATATTTAAATTAAATATATCCTTAAATAAAATATTGAGTACCATGAGTATTATAACAATATGCCCTTAAAAAACATCAAAGTAATTTATATTTGAACAAATTTTTTAACATATAATTAGCAAATTTTGTTATATAGAATTTTGAATATTATATATTACAATTAATACAAAGTCTATAATCAAATTGCTGAAAATAAAAATCATATCGATCTATTATCTAATATATATTAAACAATTGTTTAAAAATAAGCATTTCCTAATAAAGCAATGATTATATTCTCTGTACATGAATTGGATTTTAGAATTATATTTATAATAAAAATTAAATCTACCAAGTTTGTTCTTAATTAAATCACCCTTTTGATCGTTTTTATATTTAGGATAAATATTGGAGGATTAATTGAAAATGGATATTTAATAATGATTATTGTCTAAACACAAGGTTAGCTTTTCGTGAAAATGGAAATAGATTAAAAATTAGGAATTTTCAGAGAGTATAAAAGTAAATTATATATAATGACTCATTACAAATTTAAACTAGCATTCTGAGAGTCATTCAGTTATATTTATATTATATATTGGCGAAAATTCAATAAATATGATTTGGACAATAATATACTTAGAATTCAAAATAATTAAATAACAGAACATGAATTTTATATATTTATCAAGAATATTATTAACAAAGCGAGAGGAAAGACTTTCGAGTTTAAATATTACAGATGATTTATCTTGAATTTTGATTATTAATATATCTTAATAATAAAAATGCTCATTTCTACAAATAATCATTCTATCATTAGTTAAATTAATATTATTCAATATGAGTTTGACTGAATTCTTGATAATCTAAAACAGATTTAAACTATAAATACTAATTTTTCAATTAATTACAATATATAATAATTTGATAAGGATTTTTTTCCATATATAATGAATTAATTATCAATTTCCATATTTAAATGTGTCATATAAATATTTTATTTGACAAATAACATATTTTTTAACGAATAATATTGAGTTAAAAAAGGAAATAATGATTCATGAATCCCATAAATCCATATAATTAATTCGATATATAAAAATTTTATTCGGCAATATAATGCTTAAAGCAATATTTAAGTCAAAATGATTTTTAATAATATAAATACTTCATTAAGCTCACGCTGTGCAACTCTCACTAATTTTGTTTACCAACAAGTCCGTAATGCTACTAAGAAGACAGGCGGTTCTACTAGAAATGGTCGTGATTCTGCTGGTCGAAGATTAGGTGCCAAGAAATTTGATGGTATAGCTTTTGTATCAAGTACCTTTGATGTATATTAATTTATTGTTGTTTAGGCCAATTAGTGAAAACTGGCAACATTATTTTCCGTCAAAGAGGCACTAGAATTTTCCCTGGTGAAAATGTAAATATTTCCATCACTTAAAACTTATTTCCATTCTAATGCAAATATAGGTTGGTATGGGACGTGATCACACTTTATTTGCTTTAGTGCCTGGTTATGTCAAATATTACAGAATCACTAACCCTGAGAAAAATACTGAAAGGAGGTTTGTTGGTGTCACTCACGATCCCAATACCACTTTACCACTTGATCCCAATCAACCCAGACAACGCAAATTCAACTTAGTTGATGTTAATGATTTCAAAAAGAAGTTAGAGACTCAATATGCCAATTATCGCAATAGCCAACAACAATAGTCCCATTTAACAATAATTATTTTAGAAATTAAATATAAATTATTCCATCATTATATCTAATATACAATATAGGTTTATTTCAGAAATTAACTATTCTCTCATTCATATTATTGTATATTCTTTTTATATCCTCAAAGCCTTCATCTTATACTCATTATTAGTGTATATTCTTTCTAAAAGTTCCCATTAATTTTAAGTCTAATACACAATATTTCACTTTATCATCAGAACCTAATAATTTTCAATATAATATATTATAAATTCATAAATTTCAATTTTTTTTCTTAGATGCAGCATATTGCTACATTTATAGCCTCATCTATAATATAATTCTGCTAGACAATTGCTATGTTTAGCAAGTATTTTAATATTATATTTTTCATTAAAACACTACTACATATTCTCAGCTGTATTTAAATATATCTTAAATCAATGTATTTTAGACATTTCAATCAATCTTCTTGGATAGGTATCATTTTTATAAATTAGTATTTAGCTAAATATTTTAAACTCTTCAGATTAACAACGATGTCTAGTTATTCTTTGAATATTGATGATTATTATTTTATATGTGATATATAGTTCATGTTTGATATAAATATATAAATTGGTACTATCCTTTAGAATCTTATTTTTTATTGTAACTGAAAAATATGATTAATTAAATTGCATGACAATAACTAATACGCTATTTATATACAATGAACATTTCATTTAAATTAAAAATGCTTACAATTTATTTCCTATAATTATTGAATTCATAATTACATGGATAATAAATGAATGCTTTTGCAATACAAACACTTTTACAACCAGATTAAAGATAAAACCCCTAATTCATCTTATCCCATAAATAATAATTTTAGGAATTATATGTAATCAATTTAATACCTATATTAAAATGATATTGAAAATTTAATTGAATAATAATTACATTAAAATCTATTGTTAACATTAGTATTTTACATTGATATTTAATACTATTTTCATTTCACTAATTATAATTAAGGCTAATATATATTTTATATTATGAATATTAACTCTGATGAATTTTTATCAAATTCATTTAATAAGGAATCAACTTTATCAAAACAGTCACCAGATGTTCTAGATCCCTTAACTGCGATGGTTATTGAGAGTAAAAAGATTTCTACTCCTGATGTTCAAACAACTCCTGTGATACCTAAACAGCCTTCTCCTTTACTTCAGACCAAACCTTCCATTAGTCCGCCTCCTTCATCCAATTCGACAGTAAAATTAATAATGATTATCGAATCTAAGTATATTTTAACCAAATTATATAGCCACCAGAAGTTATACCCTCCTTTGATGTCTTAGTTTCTAATCCACGTAAAGTTACAGAAACAATTAATCCATACACTGTATATCGTGTTTATACCAAAGTATTTAATTTTTTAGTTTTAAAAGCTCTGTTTTGTTAAATATTGATAATAGACAGATTATTCTGAATATGAGGGTAAAGAACATGTCGTGGATAGAAGATTTAATGATTTCTTATGGCTGTATACTACTCTACAAAAAAACCATCCTGCAGTTGTCGTTCCACCAGCACCTGAAAAGAATTCGATCGGTACAATAGATAATTTCCTGAATTTGCTTTTTAATCGATTAATTGATAATAGGTAGATTTCAAGAAGAATTTATCAAAGCCAGAAAACTTGGATTACAAAGAATGCTCAATAAAATTACAAAACATCCAAGATTATGTAAAGATCCTGATTTAAAATTGTTCTTATGCTCTGATCGCTTTCATATTGAGGTAAGCTAATTATACTATATCGATGGCATTGAACTAAGTATAACTAGATTAATGAAAGAAAAAAAGAGTCATCCAAAAGCTTTATGAGTATATTCGGAGAGGCAATGTCTAGTGCTACTTCTTTCTCAAAATTCAATGAACCTGATGAAGTAATGATATTTATGAGATAACTGTGAGAGATTCAAACTAATAGTCATTACATTATAGTGGTTTGCAAATCGTTTTAATCAAGTTAACCTGCTGGAAACTCAGCTAAAAAATTTATACAAATCATTAGATTATGTGATTAAAGAACAAAAAGGTTAATTTACATTTATTATATATTAAAATCAGATTTTGACGTTATAATTAGAGCTTGCAACGTCTTATCAAAACTTTGGAGAATGTCTTGTTGGATTAGCAAGTTTAGAAATGAATCCGGAATTGGCTCAAACTCTAATTGATTTTGGAACTGTTCATAAAAGAATCCATGATTTGCACACTAAACAAGTAACGAACTATTACCAAAGTGATATATGTGTATGGCAATTTAGACTGATATTTTAATTTTCATAGACACAAAATGAAGTTGATGAATTTGAAATGACAGTAAACGAATATATTAGAATACTTGGCTCAGTTAAAGTAATAATTCCTTTTACTTAGTGGTGATATGATTAATATATCTGTTAATTAGGCATCCTTCGATTGTAGAGCCAAAAGTTATTTGAATTGGCAAAGCGATATTTCAGAATTGAAAAGGAAGAGATTGACACTTAAAAAGGCTGAAAATCAGACTAAATCATATCCTGCTTCAAAATTACAACAACTTAAAGCAGACGTTATTGATGTAATTCACATACTTATTTCAATTTGATATTATATTTGACTTACCTTTATGAGTATATAGAGCGAAAGGAAAGAGTTGGAGAGTAAAGGAGAGTTTGAGGAGTTAAGCAATATCTTAAAGAGTGAATTGGAGAGGTTTGACATTGAGAAAGTGGAGGATTTCCAAGTTACATTACATCAGTTCTTAAATTTAATGATTCAAAAGCAGGAGGAGGTATTTTCAATCTTATCATCAACTTCAAATTTTTCTGATTGGTTTTAGATTATCATACTTTGGGAGAAATTTTTGGCCAATCTAGATGGAAATGGCATTTCTCCTGAAATGAATAATATTCCTAATCCAACAAAAAATGGTATTGATGTCATAAATAATGAAGAAAATTTTGAATCCCCTGCTACTGACAAACAGGAATCAAATGAAAATAATGACGAACCATCGACACCTTCCCCAACTCAAATTCCGCCTACTCTTGACATCCCTGAAGATGAAACGTCAATGGTATGGGGTTCTGTCCCTTTGGATAATTAATATTTTATTAAATTTTATTCTTAACTCTATTATTTATTTGTATTGGTATTTCTAGCATATATTATCAATTTTATACTGCCATTAATAGTAATATTATCTAAATTTTTGGAGTGATAATTAAATTATCAAAATGAAACGATTGAAATATATTGAATAGCCATTAATATATTATATTATAGCCAATAAGTTACAATATTATTTTTTTTTTGATTTAATTGATTTTATATTTAATTTTACAATACAGAAATTAAAAAATGTTAATTTTAAATATTGATATCAATCAATAACTTTAAATATATATATATATATATATATATATATATATATATTTAAATTTGACTATTTTAATTTAATACATCCTTACTATAAATTTATTTATGTAATTATTGATCTATAGTTTTTATTCAGATTTAATAAAATATTTCTAATTCAATATAATAAATAATATTTTTAACCATTTTGAGTGTTAATATACATAATTATTTTAATTTTAAAATTCTATATTGATTTTTTCGTTGATATATCAAGCATTAACACTCTTCCCATTTAACCACGAATATCAAACTCTATCGAGTACTTGCATTAAGATTTTATAAAGATTATTTTTGTTAAGTATTAATAATTGTTCACTTATAATATTTATTAATACTCGATTTCAAACTTGGCAAAGTTAATAATGATGAATGATATATGCATATGTTTACATGTTGAGAGATTTATGACATCTTAAATGCTTAATAAATCACAATTAAATGAGAAAAAAGTGTAAAACAATGCTATTTTTATAAAGTCATAAAATTATAATGATTGTACAATACTAAATAAAGTAGCCATTATAGTTCTGATAATAAAGGGACGTAGCATACATTTATATTGCTATTAGAAATATAAATATAGAAAAATCAAGTTGAATAAGCTGTTAATATATGAAACAGAATAAATATGATGTAACTCGAAAATTCGAATCAATAACCTTTTTGATTTAATCCTGAAAGCAAAAAATATATATTAGTTTTAAGATAAAATGAAAAATCACAAAAATACTAAAAAATGAAAGTAAAAAAAAGTTATAGTAGATTTTTTTACTGATACTTGTTATTGTTGGCATTGTTTGAACCATGATGATTACGCTTAGGTGTAAAAGTACCTATTAAGTTGAGGTTAATAAGCAATAGATATATGAAAATAGAACTATTTACCTGATGATTTTGCTGGATATACAGGAGGGTTATATGGCAATTTGGTGGGTGACTTGAGTATCAACTCAGACACCAAACTGATGTGATCAGATGGCATATGCTGATTGGGAAATCCAACGAACTTATCGGCATATTCGGAACTAACACCACCCAAGTTACCAGTCACCGTAAAGCATGATGGACTGTACCATATATAATCAATAACAGCTTTAAAAGTAGGGGTAAAGTTAGTAAATGAAAGATCGGTGCTTTCAGAGTAAGCAGACTTGAGACTAAGCTTGTGAGAAAGCCCGTTAGCTGCAAAGGAACCATACTGGTGTCCGTTAAGGTCTTGATGGTCAGCGGCAATAAATCCTTTAGTTAAATATTCACACACTCCTGAAGTTGGAAGAGAATTAAAATCACCGCATAGAATAACCGGGAAACGATTGATAGGGGTCTTTTTGTCTGGCAAATATGCTTGAATGGTTTTTTCTATTTCGCTTGTGAAGATAGCAATTTGGACGAGTTTCACATCGCTACAAGCAGGGTCCCAATGTAAGTGGGTATTGGCAATTGCCATTTTAGTGCCTTTTCCGATACTTTCCAAAATGACGATCCCACCCACGTTATCCTTATTAAAGAAACGGCTAAATAGAGTATCGGTTTTACCAAAATGAGAGCTAGACATCGCATATGAACTAAATTCAACAATTTTAGCTTCCAGTTTTTTAAATTGCGATTTGCGCCAGAATGTAGCGCATCCATCTACTTTAGCACGCTCCTGCTCAGACATGGTTTTGGCACGAGTTTTAATCCAAAAGATACTATCATAACCTGCACGGTCTAGCTCTGGTCGGAATAATTCTTCATACTGGCTTTGCTCAACTTCTTGGAGACAAATAATATCGCAATCTCTAACAGAAATTTCTTGCAAAATTAGATCCTTTCGGCTGTTCCAGTTAAGTGCCCAAGATGGGGTATATCCATAGTGGGAAGGAGTAGCATACTGGTCAGAAAGAATATTGTAGCTCATTAATCGAACACGTTCAGATTCATTATCAACTCCAGAAGCTCCAACGGATTCCACCTGAATCCAATTTCTCGATGGAGGGGGCTCTCCAAACTCGGAATTGTCTCTTAGATAGCTAATGACAGCAGATGTACCTTCTTTCAAAAGCATACTCGCCAAAGGTTCACCAATAGGGTTGCCTTCTAATCCCAAAAATTCCAACTTATACAATGTGCCAAGTGCCGTAGGAATGTGTGCAATCGAATTATCAAATAGCAATAGCTCTTTAAGACAGACTAATCTACCTAATTCTGGAGGAATAACTGTGAGTCTATTGTTGCTAACATCTAACTTTACCAAATTTGTTAACTTAGCAATCTCGGGTGGAAGATAGGTGATAACATTGTGGCAAAGGTAAAGAGCAGTCAAATGGGTTAAATTGAAAGTATCCAAACTGATATTTTTGATACCAACACCTCCAACATCAAGTTCAGTCCAAAGATGAGGTTCACTCAATTCAGAACTTTTATCGAGTCGATTGGCCTTCGCATGAGCATGCATGGTAGCATTTTGTTTGGAGCGATTGTGGCGCTCTAGCGTTTCTTTAGCAAAAGGGGTCATAGGGTATTGGGAGGAAGCAAGTGTGGAAATAGAAGAATGTAAATGGGGACGAGAATCTTGTTGATTAAGATGAGCCAGAGGCAAAGCAGAAAATACAGAATTCAAAGCAGAGGGTTTTCCAGAACTTTGGAGGTAGCGGCTAATTTGGGAATTTGCTTGCTGCTGAGCTAAAGTACTGTAAAGTTGAGCTTGAGCTTGTTGAGTGTAATTATTAGCATAAGCATTCAAAGAATTGGTGGAGGTGTTGGATAGATGCATTGCTTGAGTCGGTGAGGAGGAGTTGGGAGTTAGAGGATTTTGTAAATGGGGATTTGTAGCCTGGTTAGGGCCGACACCGTAGAGCATATAATGTTGCATAGTATAATTGGGGTTGGAGTAATTAGGGGGGATTCCGCTCCCGTAGTTCTTGTTGTTGGAATACCCCCCAGAGTTTTGTCCGTTGGTCTGATGATGCATAAATTGACCTTAGACTGAGGGGATAGAATAAAAATATGCTTTGTTTTATTCTTCAGTGGAAGCTGAAAATACAAGAAAAATAAACTTCGAAAGAAATAACAGGAAATTTAAAGATTGAATTGATTTTCTAAAAATAAAGTCCACAGATCAGTTTAAGTGAAATTACACAGTTTAGAAATTGAATATCAAAGCTTATTTTTTATTTTTTTATTGTGCTGTTAATTGTACAGTTCTATACCTTTTGACTGAGAATGGAAATGAATTGAATAAGCTGAAGTCGAGTTTGAAATTCAAAATAAAGACTATGGAATTAAGATGATATTAGAATTTGTGGGATTATACCATCTTAATCAATTTAAAATTGACAACGTAATTAATTTGTAAATCATAATTTTTTGAGAAAAAAAAATCCATAGCTTCTATTATTAATTTAATTGGATAGTTTAATAATCTTGATTATATACATATTTTAAATTTGATTAGATTAGTCTCTTTTTATTCAATTAATAATTTATCAATTATTATCACTTGATCACAATCTATATCATTTTCAAAATAAACAGACTTGATATCATTACTTAACCTAATACATTATCCAAAACAAATTCTATACTATACTAAATTGAGAGCCGAAATTATGTATATAAAAGCAAACATATTGCTTATAATTTCACTTTTATAATTCTAGCATAAGCTATTCAATAAAATTATAAATATGTTTTACATACTTCTTTAAGTTATAATTATTAAAAATTAATTACTATATAATACATAAGATATAATGTATTATCTGATATTAGATACCATTTGCTATATAATTAGTAAATTAAAATATCGTTTTAAAGTATCACTTCAATTTCTTTTAATTGATATGGTTATATATTACCTCAATATTTCAATTATTACTAATATTTATTAAGGGCCTTATTGAAAAATTAAACTTTATTAATATAATTCTTTATTACTCATATTTTAGTTTTGATGATTATATAATTGATAGATAAATTATTCTTTTGGTTCTTAATCCATCTGTTTTTAGTATATATTAAACTAGTGAAAGAATAAAATTACATTAGATGAATCTCTTGAAATTATTCTGACAGAATTGTATTATGATGAAGTGAATGACGCTTTGTATGGGTATTATTAATATAATTATCGGTATAAAGAGATTGAATATATTTATCATACTGTGATAATATATATTAAGAGTATAGATGCAAATGTACTTTAGTGTATTTTTCAAGTTAAAATATTTCTATGATTGCAATATATACATTTCCATTTAATATTATTTATTCTATAATACGGTACGGATAGATTTAATGTTTTATAGATTTTACAAATAACATGCCTTTTTATTATATCCAAAGTCAAATTCAGTTATTTTTAATTAATGGTTCTAATTTAATGATTATTAAAATACATGAAAATTCAAATTCTACTATAACTTCATGTCAATATTAAACGATTTTCTTAATTGAATAAATGAAATTAGTTTGAATTTTTGTTTTGTTGTAATTGTAAGCTTTTTCTTAAGGTTATTATATATCAGATTAAACATGATTTATAATAATATTATGGTTGTATCTCCATTTAATATAATAGTATGGCGATATCTTTAATTCTCTTGACATTTTTATTACAGTTTATAATTTTTAAATAATTAGTTGAAAATTAATTTTACAGATAATCAATATATTATTAAAAAATAATTTAAAAGTTTTCTTAAAAATAAGTCATTCACATTTATAACATGTGTGTATTTAATTATTTTCATATAAAATATTAATAATTTTAAAATATTTTGTCATTATACATCATATTTATATGGTTATAGAAATTAAAATACATTTATCAAAAAATATTACTTAATATTTATTCCAACAAAATTAAGTATGGTAATAATGTTTACGTTGATAAATGTAGGCTTTGGGTTAGGATATTTTTATAGTCAGCACTAACATTATATTTAAGAGTATATTTGAGTCATAAGAGAAAGAATGAAAAATAATACATTAAAGTTAGTACAGAGAATTTTGAAGGAAAAGTCATGGTTAAAAAAAGTAATTTGGTAATACATTAATAAAATTATTTAGTTCAAGGTGATAAAATGAATTGATTAGAGAATAATTTATCTTACAATTTAAAAAGTTCAAAGGTGCAATATATAATATACAGAAAATGAAATTTAATTAGATAATATTGGGAAAATATAGTAAAAAAGAGGTATTTATATGGACTGATTTAAATTAACTTTAATTTAATATCCAAGTCACAATATACTATTTAATAAGTTTCATTATATACTATATCATGATTTGTTTAATTGAAATATTTATGATAAAAAAGTTGATATAGCTATGAATCAAATATAATTCTATCCATTTGATAGATATATCGAAAGAATAATAACTTTATCTTTGAATTGAAATATAACGATGATTGTACGTTGAATTAAATAAATTAAAGTGTATAATAATAGCTGGGTTATATGATAAATAACAAATGTAATAAAATGGGAATTTCATCTATACTATAATATTTATTAGATCATTAAAGAGATATAAAATCTATGATATTAATATTAAGCAAAAGATCCTTCTAAAGGATTCTTAGGAATGGGATTCTGTTTAAGATATTCTTGACGAGATGATTCGGCTTGTTTGCGGTTTTGGTACTTCTTGATAGATTCTCTTCTCAAGCTAGCACGAATCATATTGGGTGATACATACAAGGGATTGTCATAAATAGTAGTGCCACGAAAACTGCCCTCAAAAATACGAATCAAGTTCATACAGAATCTAGGCCCAATTTCTACCAGTGTGGTCTTTTTACCGGTTCTAGCTTGCTCAGTTGGGTCATTTTCGACAATTTGGTAATGGCGGAACCATACACGATTGTCAACTATACTGAAGGAGTAAATACGATCTATGAAGGGCTTGATCTTTCTAGAGGTTTTGGGAACTCCGAAAGTTTGAATAAACATCTCTTTGAGTACCTTGAAATGAGGAGCTGAATCAAATAAAGCATCGAAACTTAAAAGAGGCCTAGAGCCCTTTAAACAATTTCCAGTCAATTTAAGCTCGGACATAGTATGAATATTTTGAATATGGAATTTAGCACTGGGTCCATTAGGAGTCTTGGAAATCCACAAATACAAGTCAGTTCCTTTACGGGCTTCAAAATACAAACAGTTATTACAATTGTTCATTTCAGCTAATTCGTTGAGTAATCCCAAGTTATGTTTGCTATCCAATTTGGAATCTACAAGATAAAATGTGTTAATTAATGTTAATATATATAATATTGATATTTTACCTTTCTTTGAATGAGGCATTAAAACTTCAAGATCATTCATTAAATGTCTATGTCTATAGAATAATAAGTCAAACTGAAATAGCTAAAGATAAAAAGATGATACCTATAGGTGATACCTCGAGAACAGAGAATTAAAACCCTTTGTTTATAAATGAGTTTTTCGGTAGGAGCTTGGATTTCTTGAATATCATCTTCTTCATCAGAAAGTTCCTCATCAATTTTCTTCTTTTTTAAATTTTCTTTTTTCAATTGTTTTTTAAATAATGAAGCCATTTTAACTAATTAATCAATGAATTAAAAAGATTGAAAGATAATTAAGATAATTTTATATTTTTTAAATATCGAATATTTATGGGATTCTAAATTACATTTTTATATTTGAAATTAAAAAGGGTATGTTGAACAAAATACTATGGCAATGAAAACCATTCATTTTTTGCTCTTGATTTATATTATAAATTATTGAATGGATATTATCAATATACTTTAATTATAAACAATTATAATATCATATACTTTACTCAGAACATATCAATAAACTTTCGAGAATTAAAATTTTTCAATTGAAGATTAATGAATATGTGAAGGTAAATTTTGCCAATAAATAGATCAACTAATCACTATTATTTGTATCGTTTAATCAATGTATTATTCCATAAGGTAATAATTTAAATATCTATTTATTCGTATACATAATTATCAATTTTCTGATATTGAAAGATTAAAAGCAGATTCTTATAAAAATTTTGTAAATGATTGACATTATTAATTCTTTAATTTAGAGTTAACAACTTCTTTCAATAGATGATTTTGATTATATTGTTTTAATCTAATTTTAGTCAAACATCTTTCTGGATTCGATTCATTAATCAATATATATTATTAATATAATTAATTACTATCCTATGATGTAAAATCAAATATGTTACAATTTCAGTTACCAACTTAAGCAATTATTATTACACAGGAAACAATTAAATATTATGTTAAAAAGATTTTAATCAAATAATGAATATATATACTATTATTTATTTAAGAATTTTGTAACGAATAAAAAAAATATAATGTTTATAATACTCAAAAACGAGCTTTATCAATATGGTTATAATACCTAAATATTAAAATTAAATTAATTTGAAAATAGAGAAGTATGAATTTATATTAAAATAAATCAAGCTGAAATTAATTAGAATTCTCTGAAGCAATTTCAATACCATCGCTATTTTGTTCAATGGCCTTCGTAAGCTTCTTTTGCTTTTCTAAAATTTCTTTACCAATATTAGATATACCTCCAGTCGCTGCGTTACATACATAACATTTAGCAGTTTTACTATAATGATTTAATGCACATTTTTCACAAAAATAGTGCTTACGCCTAAAAATACGTTAATAAAATATTCTAAGATAACTGAACTCAAAAATCTACTTTGTTACAACTGGGTTAGTAAATGCCTCTCTACAAATAAAGCATGTAAAGGGCAATTCTTCCTCTTCATCAGATTTAATTTCATATTTTTCTTCTGATTGATTTTGCAACTCTTCCCACTCTCGTTCAAGTTGCCATCCTGCCTTATAATCACTACAATCATGTAAAAATTTACAGCTATCACCAAAGCCGCAGAATCCAGTTTCTATGTTACAATAAATATTAATATAATGGTATAAATAATAATATAATTGATAAATACCTTTATAATATTTACATATGTCAGGTTGATAGTCAAATCGACTGGTCACCCGCAAATGGGCTGGGGCTCTTGTTGGTCAAGCCCTAAGTTTAGAAGTAGCACTACTTCCAGAAGCAGATTCTCTACCTTTTATATAACTGGTATATGAAGCATTTCCTTGATAAAGAGAATTTGAAGTTGCTGCAATAGGATTTTCCGTAGCAGTGATTTTCTTTTGTAATAAAACTTGACCACCACGTGTATGCTCTGTTTCTACTGAAAGATCTAATTCTTCTTTCAAATCTGTTGCTATTTTATCGGATTGTTTCCCTTTAACAGAAATGCGCATATCTTCTTTTAATATGTTAGGCTTTTTTGAAGTTCCTTGAGAATTTGGATTAAAAGGATCAAGATTTCGTTCTGGTTTGTTAACATTTAATTAAATAATTACTGTATCGTCGTCATCATCAAGATGTTTTCGCTTCCTGATATTTTTGGTTTTACGTTTATTAATTTTGGAAATTGATTCAGAATCACAAGACATTATATAAAGAAAATGACTGAAAATTGAATGAATGAAATAATTAATTATACAATTATCAAAATTAGGGACCCTAAATAGTGTTTAATTAAATAAAATCAAGGCTCAAGTTATGGGATATGTCCTCATTTGACTTAAATTTATTGTTAATTTATCAGCTTCCATCACGCGATTGGCTAACGTGCTCGACTGTTAATTGTGAGGTTGGTTCTTCAAACTCACCTGGGAGCAGATTATTTCTTTTCTAAATTTAATATCTTTTTTAGATTTTTTATTTTATTATCATTTTCATCATTAAATTTTCATTATTCTTTCTGTTAATTTTCACTTGCACTTAAAAGATTATTTCATTATGGAATTTGCATTTGTGATTCTTTGATTTTGGTATATATATATATATCAACCTGAAATATATCACATTTTATTTCAATCATTAAACTCATATAATCAATATTATCTAATTTTTAGTTGTTGACAGTTATATGTTAAAGATATTAAAAAATAAAATCTTTTATCAAAGTTTAAAATCTGATGTGTAATAAATTAAGCTTATATTTTTCATTTAACTACAATTATTACTTTGTAATTTAAATAATGAGAATTTTTTGTGATTGAAAAAAACATTTTAATATATAAAAAGTAAAAATAAATATATAATATAAAATTAATAATTTCTTTTATTATTAATAACTTTTTACTATATTTTTAATAAAGATCTAACACTTAAAAAATAGTTTTTTTAATTAAAGATTAAAATTTAATGTTTTATTAACTAATTAAATTTTTTTGTAGAAATTTTCTTTTTTATAAGCTGGTTTTTTAATTACCTAAAACAATTATAATTACATAGGTTATAATCTAAAGAATATATTAGATGTAATAGTTTTTTTAAGTTATTTTTAATTAGAAAGTTTTTTATAGCTTTAAATCTATGTATTTTATAATTATTATATAAAATAATAAGTTTTCTTAAATTATATTGAGAATACCAATTGAAAAAAGTTTTATTTAAAAAAAATATAAAATTTAACATTAATTAGTTTTCTTTTAAAAATTAAATAAGAATAACATATGTTATTATAATTTATTATAACAATTAACATTTGTTTATTAATAAAGTATTTATTTAAAGGAATTTATAAAAGGGGTTAATTTAACTTAATTTAACACCTTGATTTATATTTTAAAAAAAGTATATAAAATAATTTAAAATTCATTAATTATAATAATTTACTTTAAAAGCTTTAGTTTCTAGCTATACTTTAATAAGTTTTATTTAATAATAACTACTTTATTTTTTTAGCTTTAGTTAAATTATATGGTATTAATTTTATATTTTTATTAATTAATTTTAATCTAAACTTTATTACATATAAAATACTTATATAACTAATATTAAAGTATTTTGATAATTCTTTAACTAAAATAAAAAGGTGTTTATTAATATAATTTTTTACTTTATTAATAATTAAAAAAATAACAGTTAAAATTAATCTTTTTGATTTTATTCAGTTTTTAATAACTTTTTTCTAAAACTTAAAATAATTTACCTAGCAATAAATTATTAATTTAAATAATTCTTTATTATTAAAAGTTACTTATAAATTTTAAATAATTTTAAAGGGTTTGTGGTTAAATTTTATTAATACTAAAATAAAAAACTTTTGATAGTTTTTATTTAGTTTAAGTATAATTAAATAATATCTAATTTTCAAAAATTTATTTTTTAATCAAAAAAATTATTATATATATATATATATATATATAATATATATAATTAATTTTAATTAATTATTAATTGATATATTAAAACTAAAAGTATATCTAAAGTAGGTTATAAATTTATAGGTTTTAATATTAATAGAAAAATTAATATCTAGTATATTTATCTTTTGCTTATTTAATTTCTTTAAGTTTATAAGATATAGAATTAACTAGCTTTTTATATTAAATAAAACTAATATTATTTTAAGCTTTTTAAATATACTTTTAAAGTTAAATTAAATTTTTTGCTAAGGGGAAAACTTTAATTAATTTTTTTATTTAATCCTAAAGATATTTAATTGGGTTAAAATTAAAAGATTAAAAAAGCTATTTTATAATAATTATTTTGTTATTTTTATGTTATTTAATAATAGAATTTATAGTATAACAAAAGGTATTATCTTATTAGAGAATATTATTTGATTTATTTAACTTATATTACTTAATATTTTTTTAATTTGTTATTTAAAATATTTTAGTATATTTTAATATTAATTCCTTTATTAATTTTATAAAGATACTTTATATATAAAAATGATATATATCCTTAAACTATAATTAACTTATTATTATATTTTTAGGTTATAATAACATAATAGTAATAAAATAGTTTTTTATCTTTTTTAAAATATTTTTTTTCTATTAAATTTATTAAAATATATTTTGTTTTATTAAACTAAATAACTTTATTCTAGTTAATTTTAGTTTAACTTTAATATTAGCATTTAAACCCCTACTTAGCTTTATAATAAAACTTTTTTAATTAAAAGTATTTTTTAAAGTATAAATGATATTTATTTTAATATAAAATATATATAATAATATTAGTACTAATTAATATTCTTATATAGTCATATAATTTTTGTTATACTTCTATAATAATATTATATTTACTTATACTAACTAATCTACAAATATATATTTTATCATGTTTATTTTTTTTTTAATACATTTAAATTTTAATTTAGGTGTTTTTTTAACATTATTTTTAATAACCTTAGCTATAATAAATTAGCTAATATTAGTAATTCTAACAATCTTACAAGTTGATTTATTTTTATTATAAAGTTAATTAATATATAAATAAACTTTTTTAGAGAGAGATTTAGCATTATAATATTAATTTTAAAATATTAGGTTAATAGTTTTATAATATATATAATATAACAAAAGGAAAAAAAGATATATATAAGTTTTGTTATTTATATCCTTTTAATATATAAACCTGTAAATTTATAACTCACTTTGGTTAAATTTTAAGTTTTGATATATTAACCAATAGTTAATAAAATATAATCTAATATAGTTAGTTATAATCAACTAATATAGGTAAATTATATATTTTAATTTAAATTTATTTAATTAAGAATAGTTTAAAATATAAGTAAATATATAAGTAATTTTGATTTTATAACTTATTTTTGCAAATTAGTATATATTATATTTATTATAAAAATAATTAAATAATTCAAATACTAATTTTTTAATTAAATATTAACAAAATAAAAAATAATCAAAATATAACAATATGAAATAATTA
>JNEM01016543.1:0-23714 GCA_000697335.1 Conidiobolus incongruus B7586
TATATATTTTATATTTTTAATCAATAGTTTGATATATATGACTATTATAATTAAAAAAAATAATTGAATTTTGTTTTATTAATATTATTTTAATTTATTACTAAAATTTATAAATTATTCAAATTAAAGTATTTAGTAATTAATTAAGATAAATTAAAAGAATATATTTAAGTTTTATATAATTCAAAATACTTTTTTAGTGTTAAGTTTATATAAATTAAATTTTAATATAAATGATAATTTTAAAAAATATATATATAATACCCAATTTATAAAGTTTTTAAAGAATCAATATCATTATAATAGATTCAAATTATAATCATTTAAATGCACAAGAGAAATAGAATAAATATCATAATTTAAATACTAAAGACCATAATATAAATAGTGATTTTTCTAGATTTGTTCAATATAAAATTATCTAGTTATTAAAATCAGGTTAATATATTATATTATATATTAAACAAATTATATTCCAAATAATATCATGTTATTTGAATTGAGTAATATTAAGTATTAATCTATTACTTAGATTTCTCATCCTATAAAAAATTTACAATTTAAAAATTCTTTCAAATATTGAAGTAATTTGATACCCATTTAGATTATATTGAATTTTCATAATTATTGCTAAAAAATGGAAATTAGAATCTTTAGTATTAAAAAATATATATGAGAATATAGCTTTAATAGGAAAGAATTAATATATATAAATATATCAAAATATAAAACTTAATCTTAAAAATTGAAGGAGATAGGATTTAAATAATATATAATAAAGTTTAACCCAGAATTTTTTCTAATTAGAAGCAATCTTATTCTTTTTTTTCTAGCAAATATTATTAATATATAAATTATATAATGGTATAATTTTTAAATCAATATAAAATAAAAATATTAATATATAATATTTAATAATTGAATTTATATAAAGAATCATTAAATTAATCATTGCACAATCTAGATGTGTATAAGAGACAGGTTATATATATATAATTATCTTGGTTTATTTCTAGTTTTTTTAAATTATAAAATATTTAATTTATATTTATACTAAAAAATATAAATTTGAACTTTAATATTTATCTTATTAAAATAGAAAAGTTTATTTTAATATTTTTTTAATTTATATAATAATAATAAAATAACAATAGAAAATAGTCTTTTAAATTAATATAAATTTTAAATAATATCCATTTTAGCATTAAAATAATAAGCTTAGTGATAAATGGTAGATTCAAATAAATTATTTTTTTATAAGATATTTGTAAATTTTGAATTATTATAGAGAATTTATAGTTAAGATTTAATGATACTAAAATAAATAAATTTTTATAATTATTATTTAACTAAAGTATAATTATATTTAATCTCTAATTATAAATTACAAATATTTTAATTAAAAAATAATTATCAAGCATATATATATATATATATAATCTTTATTAATAGCAATATATTAGAAAAATCAGAAATTAAAAGATTTCCTATTTTTTCTTTTTAAAATAAAAATATCAAGACCAATAATCTTTATATAAATACTCAAGGAAATATCTTGATTATTTATCCATTTATAATTGGTATAATCAATTTAATTTAAATAATATCAAATTATCTCAATCTTTTTATTTTTAATTCTATTATTATAGAAATTTGCATTTATAACACTTTAATTTTAATATTCATCATTATATCCTTCTATCAACCAATTTAATAAAATTTAATATCGCTGGAAATTTACATTCTAAATAAAAATTATTTATAAATGCTATTAATTTTTAACAAAGAGAATGAATAAAAAATTATATTTTTGGTTTTCTCCTTTATATAAAACAGTTTTAATAAATTATGAAATTTAAATTATAAAATATATTTCTGAATGTTATTCGTTTTTGAAATTAATTTATAAATTTAATTTCTAATTTAAAAAATTTAAGTTTTTATCAATGGTAGAGTAAATAGGAATGAAAATATAATTACACTATAATGACAACTAAAATATTTTTTAATTTTCATATATTTTTTGTTTGATTCAAAATTAAATTAATATTCATTGTTTTAAAATTAAAAAATATATTATTTTTCATATAAAATGATAAAAATAAAGACTTTAATATTAAAATATTAAAATATTTAAAAAGTTACATATGAGTTTCAAATTTTATTCAAAATCTTTTATTTTCATCAAGTTAATATAATTATTTTGTCAAAAATGCTATTTATATTGTAGTTACCTAGATGGTAACCCACCTGAGCACCTTTGCCTCGCCATCTATTTCCTTATTTGAATGTTACCCCAGAAGGCACAACGCTAGTGTATAAAAGTCTCATTTTCTAGCAGAGCTATCTTACCTCTAAACTATACTCGATGATTGAGCTATATAAGAACCAATGTCATAAGTCTAACCAGAAGAGGTCAGTAGGCCTCTCACAAGGTGATGATATTCTCTTGTCTTTTTAATGAAGCCTCTGATCTAGTACTGTCACTTACTAACAATAACTTACCTGCCTCAGTTACTTATTTTATGCATTTCTAGCAACTGGCATTGTAACAACATAATTCTTTTTAAATAATAAAAAAATTTTTAACATTAAACAATATTTATATTATTGATTATTAGCATTATTATAATATTGAAATAATAGACTATAAAAATTTTAAATACTTTAAATTAAATTTTTATTTTATCTAAAGTATTTCCATTCCTGTATATAAAATCAATGACCCATTTAATGAAAAAGCACTATTTCCTTCTGCTGCCAATTTAAAACCAAATCAAGTAATATGAACAAACTATTTCATTACACACAAAACCCCCCAAGTTGTATTACAATTTTTGTTTTTTATGTAGTTTGGGTAAATTTAATCGCAATTACCCTAGTAACTCTATTTGTATATAAACATATAGCTCACTAGTTGAATTTTAGTTAAGATATTACCAAATATACAATACAAATGGTAGAATAATTTAAAATAGTATTGATGTAACAACTAAATAATCCACATATGTATTAGTTTTAATTTGAATCTCACTCAAACTTCCTTACAAGAGTACATTTACTATTTAGTTAGAAAAACAAATCTACTTCATAAAAATTCAATTTTTTGATATAAAGATCATCCAGATACTTATGTTAAACCAATAATTAGAAAAATCAATATCTTCTATTTATATTATAGTAAATATTTCCGATATAAAAAAATCAGTATATTTCATAAAAGTTATATTTCATTAAATCAATCCCATTGCTATTAATAAGTTCAGTGCTTTCTTTTCTGTAAAATTTTTAAATATCCAATCATATTCAAGATGCGAGTAATCAAGACTTAGTTTACCCCTCAATGAGATAAACTAAATCTATTAACGAATAGAATGTGAATATTCAATAGAATTTTTAATTAATTATGTACTGCAAGAATTTAAAATAAATATATTATTGACAGAGTTGAATTATGCTTATTTTAAATTCCTTAAAATTATTAGTGAGTGTATTATTACTATTTTAATCATATTATAGAAATTAAATATTTTCCTTTATAAGTAAAATAGGTAAATTATAATAGATATATTCACCAAATCATTGTTCATTGTATTACTCTAAAATAATATTTTAAATATAAGATTTGTAAGTTTAAAATTAAGTGTATAGGATAAAAAATGTATAATTTTCATTAATAAACACTATATTTCCATTATATATTACTTAGTTGAATATTAATTTACTTTTATCATTTTAATTTGATCACTTAGTATATTTATTAAAATTGTTTAAATTATTTTAAATTAATAAATATAAAATTTTAAAATCATAATTATTAAATGATAATTTTAATTTTGATATATTAAATTTAATGAATCTCTAAAAATTAATAATTGCTTTTATTGATTTCAATTTGGGAAATTACAACTGAATTTAATTGTGATTTTAGGACTATGATTATTTGCTTGTATATCGAACAATTAAGGGATGCGGATATATTAATTTGATATATTTCTAGAAACTTTAATATATACCTAAACCAATAAGAGATAACCTATTAAATCAAAAGTTATTATTATAAAATTTTAACATAAATAAATTATGATCCTCTTATAGTAAATTATTATACGTAAAAATTTGATTATCTTATAAGTATATCCTATGTTTGAATAAAAAATTTATATATAGTAAATGTCGATAAAAATTTCATCTTACATCTTAATGCTCATATATAAAAATTATTATAAAATCACTTTATTATCCACACTCCATTATTACAATAGAACAATACATATGACCTTATCACTTATGGTCTAGGTAAAACCAAAACAATACTTAAATTATAAAAACAAATTCTGAGAATTTATTTTGAAAAAATTATATAATTAAGGATATTGATTAATTTCCTGTTAAATGAACTTAGTTAAATATTTATTTTGTATTATTAAATCACAATATATTAGTTTTAGTATTTAAAAATTCTAAGATTTTTGAACAAAATATTTATGTATTCTATTTAACTAATTTAGCATTTAAGTTTAATTGGATACATTAGATCCAATACAATAAATTTATGGTTTCAGATTATGGCTAAATATTTTAATTGTATAAAATTTATACTATTGATATCCTAAATTGTTTGATTAGTATATATGCTTATGTTATTAATAGTGAAATAGCTAAAAGATGATATGATTAAAATATATTTTATTCTATATATCGAAATTGGTTAAACTAATTGTAATCATAGCATTAAAAAATCATTGAATTATACCGATAGTATTGTCCAATATCAAACGATAATATTAATTCCACTATCTACTATCCAATATTTCTCAAAAATTGACCTATATTATAAATATTATATATATTGATATTGAATAATGATTTATTATATTACTTAATGCCATATAGACATATAATTCAAGTAATAGCATTTCCACTCAACTTTCAACGATGATATCTTTTCATGGATGCTTCAACTAATGTTAGATTCAAACTGTGTAATCACTAGCCTTCCTCCTTTGGATTCGTATTGGTTCTATTGATGTCATTTCATTATCTTGCTATTGATTGCTTTGAAGTCGCGACTATGACCTTGCATGAATTTTGGTAATTTTGCATATAAAATGACCTGGTAGTTTCAGTTGTTAAGAGCGGTCTATTTTTTTTAAAAATAAAATATTAACCTTATTTGTTATAGTTCAAAATATGTATAAAAAAGCTTAATAAATTCAAAATATTTATCTTTTCACAAAACCTCAAGGTTAGTGGTGTTTTTCTATTATATTTTTTCAAGATATGAAAAGAATAATTTAATATCTAATAGAATTCAGATTGAATTATAATTGTGTACATTTTAAGTTTTTCAAAAAGAAAATCAATTTATTTTTTTGGATTTTCTTGATTTGACGAAGATGTATTAAATTGTTAGTGTTGATAATGTTTATAGTTTTGCTGTTATGAACTATATTGGTCACCAAGAAAAAAATTTATCTCAGTTTTTTATTCTTTATTTTTTGATGTTTTTTATTCATCCGAATAGACGGTGTTTTTAGTGAAAATTACCATGTCGAATTTTTAGCGAAGTATAAATCATGTATAACAAATTTATAAATATATATATATATATGTCCGATAGGATAGATTAATATTTAAAGCTTTTATTTATTTTATTCATTGTTCTGATACAAATATATATTTTGGTAAATCGAATTCTCGTCAATCAACTTAAATTTACAATGACAACTATAGACATTGAGAGATATCATATACCAGCTCTTTAAAAATAATTTAAATTAATTGTTGGACTTTATGAGATAGTTGTACATATAATGGATTCATTTCTCATAAAAGCATGATAATATTATTAAGATTTCAAGTTACTGTGTACACCAAACTATTTTTGACCTACAAATTTTATCTCCAAACCTTTAGGTATTGAATATTCAAAATATATTGATCTACATAACCATTAATAAAGGAAAATCAATTGAGAAATTTTTTTACCAAATATTACTTAGAGTTAGATGTAATTATAAGTGGCGTTGATAAATAATTGGTAAAAGTAAAACATAATATAATTTTTTATTTCTAATCAACTGCAATGCTATTATTCTTATTAAGCTATTATTTCACTTCCAATCCAGAATTTTAAGTATTTGTATTATTAGGTATTATTTGATATTTGATTTGAACAAAATAAATCCGTCCGAATTATTAGCACTTCTTGTTTTGGAACCGATATAAAAATGTTTTTCAGCTTGTCATATTAATCATTGAATTAATCAATAATATATGCCTGTTTATCCTTATAAAGATTAACATCTAATTTGAATATTGCTTAACATATCAAAGTCTAGATTAATAGTGTAAATAAATTTTTCAAAATTTATATCTATTGATTCAAATACCAATCAATTTTACCAAAATAGTAGTTTATTCAATAAACATATTCTAATATAGAAAAAAACCTTGGTTAATTACTACTCCGTTGATTAAAGCTAGATATAATTTCTTTGATTTCATTTATTTAAAATTCAAACTTGAAAAATATTCAAAGATGATGTAATAATTACCAATTTATAATATGATTGAGAAAAATGAAATTTATATCAAGTAATTTGTCAATATAAAATATAAAAGATTTATGTATTTATAAGTCATTTATTAATTAATTTTAAAATAATAATGCTAATTAAATTTTCTTTTTTTTTTGAAAAAATAAATAAAAAAATAAAAATATTAAATTTAAGTATATTATTATTAATTTTAAATAATTTTTTTTTGAAAAAAATATCGGGTCAATATTGAAAGTCAAGTGAATTGTACTAAGTTTAATAAGCGAAGTGGTATTGTGAAATTCAATTTGATATATCAAAGTATATGTATTAATAGTTAATAATACTAATTTGAAAAAAAAATTCTATGTTTCAGTCTTAAGAATTTAAGTGTGATAATTGCGTTGATAATGTTAACTGGGTAATATTATGTTGAATTAGGGTTATTCAATTAACAATATAACTTTATAAATACAACAAATTTTATAATCCAATAATTAACAACTTATAAATATTTAGAAATTATATTTCGGAAAACTAGTACTAATTTAGATATATTGTTTTTAATCATCAAAATATTTAAATATGTTAATGTATTGTTAGCATTGTTTAACTAATTTTAAATTCATTGTAGTTAATAAATATTAATTGATGAACAATGTCAAAATATATTAAATAATTTATAATTAAATATTTTTAATTATAGGATATAGGATAAGATTTTTATATAGTTTTTTGAAATTTACTCTCACATAGTTGAGTCATATATTTATTATTTAATATTAAAAATTTGAATTTCCTTTTATCATTAAATTTAAGTAAATAACAAAATATTAATTATAAATAACTTTTATTATTCTCTACTTTTTTATTATTTTGAAGATATTTTAATCTGGATACTAATTAATACTTTCAGTTTAAGTGTTAGACATGCAAAACTATTTTGCCCAAATCAAATATCAAACCCATACCATCACTAAAAAACATAAAACAAACTATAACTATTATGGAATCATTTTAAACAGTTTGAATATAGTATTGTTGTAAGTCTTATTGAATGATATATCAAGCTAAGTTATTATATCTGGATGTTTTCATCAACTGTCCTTGCCATATCAGTTTTAATTTTCGCTGGTCAGGGGTATTTGGTATTTGATTTGGACATAATGATTTTGCTTGCCTAATAATATTAATTTAATAAACTAATATTAGACAATCAAAATCATTATATCCAAATCAAATACCAAATCCAAGCCACCACTAAAAAAACAAACTATACCAATTATGGAATCATTTTAAAGTTTGAATATAGTATTTTAGTAAATCTTATTGATTAGTATGCCAATCTAAGTTATTCTAACTAGATATTTTAATCTAATATCCTTGCTATATGGATTTTAATTTACATTTTCAGGGATATTTGGTATTTGATTTGGACAAAATGATTTTGCTTGTCTAATATTATTTTACAATATAAGGTATGAATAGTGATTTTGGAAATTTAATTGTTGATTGAAATTCTACGCTTCAAAAAAGGTTTTAAATAAAGATAAATAGTTAATAAGTTGATAAATATATTCAACTTTTTGCAAACTTTATTTTTAAGATATAAACATTTTATTTATTTTTGTCACTCTTTGATTCATGTTAGTTTTACAATTGCTCGTAATTTGTAGTATTGTGTCCATTATTCAGTAGCTCCAATTTCAAATTTCCAAATTAGTTGTCAGCACCTAGTATATCAGAATCAAATATCAAATCCAAGCTCACACTAAAAATTAAGCTGTGACAATTATGGAATCATTTTAAATAGTTTGAATGTGGTATTGTTGTAAATCTTATTGAATGATATATCAAGCTAAGTTATTATATCTGGATGTTTTTATCAATTGTTCTTGCCATATTGGATTTTAATTTTCGCTGGTCAGGGGTATTTAGTATTTGATTTGGACACAATGATTTTGCTTGCCTAGTAATAAATAATAGTATAAAGAAAATGGTATATAAATATAAGCTATTGAGACTGAATGAAAAAATTAAAAAATTTCAACAATAACAATCTGATTTTGATTGATTCAATGTTTCGACAAAGCTATAATACCATGGACTTCTCTGGAAACAATGACCAAAACTACAATTCAAATTTATCAATTGAAATGCTTTATGATAGCCATTTCTCGCAATCTGACTCTAGTGATCCATTATCTGAACCCAACTCCATTGAACTACCAGTGGCTATGGATATCTTGACCAACCCTTTAATCAATACCTATTTAAACCAAAATCAGAAAAAAACATCTTCTAAAATTCCTCGCCCACCAAACTGTTTCATACTATATCGAAAATATCTTTCTAAGTCTTTAAGAATCCAACCAAATTATAACCGCCATAGTCACAATACATCCAGAATCGCGTCCATAATGTGGAAAAATGAACCTGAGCATGTTAAAATTCATTTTCAACAGCTAGCCGAAAAATTAAAGTGTGAACATCAGAGGAAATATCCTGATTATAAATTTCAACCAAAGAGACAAAAAATGAGGACGACTGAAAATACAAAAGCTTTGAGCACAAGTGAGGTCACTACACCAACTAATAATCCTATTGAATTGAACAATACTCAATACACAAATCCTCAAGAGTTCAATTATGTTTGTCAGAATCAACTTTCATACCCCATGGAATATACCTTTTATAGTCAGCAATTCGCTAATCAGATGAATTACAACAATCCCTCAAATCCTAATAATTTCGTTTGTTTTGTTCCCTATACTCAACAATATGATACATTTCTATGAGCTGATAGTTTGCAGATTATTAGTTTTCCAATAAATATAGGATATTTTTTTTGTAATCTTATTATAAATTATATTATCAAATTTTTTGAAAATAGATGAAATATCTTAATAATTAATGTTCCTATTTTTAGTATAAATAACTCTAGATAGTGAGTTTAATATTCTAAAATTGAATATGGAGATATATTATTATAATTTAATCATATATTCTATTCCATCCTTATTTTTTAATAGTATTTCATTTTATAAAATTTTGGATATTATTACTAAATACTTCATACTTTATATATTAAACAACTGATCAATAAATCATATTTTCTATTGTATATGGTATAATTTGAATAAACCATTTCTTTAAAATTTTAAAATACTCATTATTAATTAATTTTCATAAAATGATCTTCTACTAATTATTAATTTTAAAATCGACTAAATTTTTATTTAAAAGGTTATCATTTTGAATGTGAATTAAACCAAATTGAATGACAAAGTCTCAAATTACTAAACTCTGGAATAGTTGAATATTCTATTTTATAAACTCATTTTTGTAATTCATGAATTTCATTAAAATCAAATTCATTATCAAATTATGATACGGAAAATAATAATTTTTTAGAACTATTATATCATTAAATAATAATCGACTTTCAATAATTATTTATTGATGATTTTTGTTAATAAACCTATTCAAATTAATTTGATCTCATTATTTTTATGTTAACATCCAAATCAAGGTAATTTATATTAAATATATTTAGAGAATTACTATCTAAATACTCCATATTGTACACTAATTGCTATTAATTTTCAAAAGCAAGATATATGATGATTGATCAATTGAATTTAGACTAATTTAAAAAAATTACCATACAATGTTCATTTAATATCCATAAAATATATGATTAATTAAATGAATTATATTAAATAATGTTTAACTGTAGGTTATATTTAATTGATATCTTTAAATGTTTAAATGGTTAAAAAATATTTATATTCAAAGGGGAAAACATGTAATACGACAAACTTGATATATCAGTTTATTCTTTAACAACTGTGCACTACATAATAGTTTTAAAACTAATTAAGAATCAGATGAGAGTGAAAATAATAATATCTCACTAAAATTTTGGTTACAATGATGAAAAATAATGCAAATTATTTATTAATTAAAACTATAAACTTTACATTGAAACTCCTAAAATAATATCATCTATCTATTCGGATGGATTATCCTTGGAAATTATATCGCATAATTCCTTGAAAGTAGTAGCATTTGCTAGTGCATCGGAGCATGCAAAGTCCAATAATTGTGCAATGGAAAATTGTTTCGTCTTTTCCATCAAAATTTGGTGGGCAATGTTCAAAAAGTACACTGAGTTGGGATCTTCGATATCTTGTTCAGTTTCATATTCTTTCTTATGCCAAGCATCAATAATACTGGGAAGATAGTAACATGTGGATGTAGTGCTCATGCAAGTGGATGAAACATCGTTAGGAGAGTCAGGGGCTAAAAGTCTTGAGATCGCGCACTTGGATTCCACTTCAGAAAGAACTGATTTGTTGTTGAGTGGGAAGAGATTGGAAAAATTCTTAGAGCTAACTGTATTAAAATCAGCAGAGGGATCAACAGGAGACAGAATAGATGTTATTTTTGTTTTCACTTGTTCAATTTGAATGCTATCATCTTTACTTTCAAAGATTGTTACTGATGATTGCACAATAGTTTCACTCGTTCCATTAGGTTGATTGTTTGTAGATTCATTTTCATTGTGTGCTGAGCCATTAGATAACTCTCTGGACTCTTCGACATGACAGTTTTGATCAAATGAATCTGGTTCGCCATTAGCATGACCGTTTGTTTGCCTTACAACCAAGGCATTTACCTCATTATCAAAGTTTTCTACAACAGGTTCAGGTGGTGGAAATTTTTCTAACCTGGCTTCACTAACTTGCTTATATTGATCCAAAACAAATGGATATTTACCACCCAAGTTGTGATAAATATCATACTCTAGCTGGAGAGCTGTTTGAACTATATAGTGTCCAGGATTTTTCATGTAAATAATAATATTATTGACTATAGAATTCAAATCGTCAAGCACTTGGCCGAATGTTTCATAACTGAGATCGGCAAGCTTATCTAAGATTGTAAGTAAGCAAACGGGTTTGTATTCTGGGGGCCAAGCACCTTCATTGTACATAGGCTCGCATAAGAGAGCAAACGAGGAATCGTGGAGGCAACCATGAATCACTTGAATTAAATCCTTGAGAACTAAATCCGATCCGGTAGAGCCATCATTTAAAATCAACGAGTTTGCAGATTTTGGGTTAGGAGGAGAAAATCTTCCTCTAAATAGGGACTCTTTATCAGGTTTTGGAAGTTTTGATGAGAAAGAAGTCTCTAGTAAATTGATTAGGAATCTAGAACGCTGCTCCTCGGATGGATGAGAATTGACCTCATGAAACTGAGCCTGTGGAGGTTGCAAAAAATCGTAGCCATAGTCTTCGGGGGTTGCATTGGACGTTACTAATAAAACTACTTGGCAGAGTGGGCTTAAATGCTTCAGATACATATTTAGAATAGATATTACTTGAGTAAAGATTCGCGGGCTACTATCAATGAAGGGAATATATATAACAGATGTGGTGAAAGCAATGGGATGCATGGGGATCGATGCAAGTTGACGCTTCAAGGCTTGGGGCACTGTGATACCGTCTGATTGACGAACAAGGTCAGACGCACTTAGCGTGAGAATTCGATCAACAGCTAACTGGTTTAGAATTGCCGATCCAATCGAAGATAAAATATAAGGCGTGGTTCCATAAAGTACAAGCGATTTAGGAAGTTGGGGAACGAGGGGTGTTACAGTAGGTGGCTCAAGGTAGGGAGCAAACCACTGACAACAATAGTCCACTTCAGACTGAAGTAATGCAGACTGGTAGAAAGGCAGTGGAAATACATCCATAGATAATGCACGTCTGCCTGTGGGTACAAAGGTTGCTAGAGATTGTTCAAAATGAGCTTTGGTTACTTGAAGAGGCTGGTCACTGGCTCGATTAGTCAGCGATGACTGTATCTTCGCTTGAAGCAAAGATTCATTACACACTAACTTGATATCCGCAGGTGTATATCCGTTGGTACGTGTAGCAAGCCAGTCTATTAAGTCATTGGGAGGAGGGACAGGCCAGTTTTGTGTGATCTTACTAAATACTTCCATACGAGAATAATGATCAGGAAGAGTAAATAAGAGCTCAGTACCAAATCTACCAGGTCTTCGGAGAGCAGGATCAATGGTTTCAGGGTGGTTGGTTGATGCAATCACTACAACTCCCTCGCGCTCTACTGCGCCATCCATGAGTCCAAGTAATGTTGATACCATAGCGGTTAAATGAGTCTCTTCAGACTCAATACGTGAAGGGGCCAAAGCGTCGATTTCGTCCAAATAAATAATTGACGGTGCCCATTTCCTAGCAGCTTCGAATAGCTGAGTCAAGTTCTTTTCACCATCACCATAGTATTTAGATAAAAACTCTGTGGAATTCCTGAAAAAGAAAGCCCAAGGTTTACCATTACTTGAAGTATCATTTGCAAGTGCTTGAGCAACCATGGTCTTACCAGTACCAGGAGGCCCATAGAACAAGAAACCGTTCTCAGGCTTTAGATTAATTGAGTCATATAAAGCCTTATATTTAGTAGGTAAAACAAGTGTCTGGTTCAAAGTTTGAATTTGTTTTTTCAAGCCTCCGAATTGATTCCATGTTACAGGCTTCTTGTTAAGGTTATAAGAATTCAACCTATCGCCCTCGCTTAACAATTTCAACCTATCATCATTAATAATTTCCAAATTATCCGGTAAAATTACATTTTTCTTGATTTTTTCAGTATCTTTCTTTTCATTAAAACCACGAAATAGCCTTTGAAGACCTGCTTCATCTTCAAGGTCATTCAATTTAGAGGGCTCATGATCTAAATCAGAAAACTGAGCTTTACTAAGATTTTGGTTATTATAATAGCTGAACATTTCAGATTCTTGTGTTCCCATCATATGTGCAATTCGAGAAGATTTCCCAAATGCCCTGATACCTGTTTTGTTTTTATTTTGTCTTGTTCTGGACCTTGTTTCGTATCGCGGGGTTATTGTAGATTCAGCTTCAGATTCTTCTTGCCGATTTTTACTCCTTAAGTTATATTTAGGTGAAATAACCTGATGACTTCTTCGCTTTTTGGTAGGTTTTACTGATTCTGGTTCCGAATAAGACTCATCGTATTCAGTGAGTTCAGAATTATCATTTATGAAATCTGAGTCTTTGCGTAGTTTTTTATGTATTACCTCCTCTTCAAATTCATCTTCTATCTCCTCATCACTAAAAACGACATCGTCTGATTCCGACTTATCAGGAACAAAATCCTCATCTTTGGGATTATCCTGAACATGGAAAGCATCCATCTCATCTTCAGAGTTGGAAGCGGAGTCATTAGAATTATTATTGTATGGAGACATTATGATTTAGTTATAAGTATGAAGTAATATTACAGATAATAATTATTAAACCTATTGAATAGATAAATTGTGCATTCAAGTGGATTTTAAAAATGCTTAATTTTGTTTACAAATTAAGTACCCCAATTCACTAGTATTTAAAACCATTTCAATTAAACCGATCTTGTGGGATTTTTATTTATCATTTGGTTATCACTGTTAGAATAAATAGTATATTTATTATATAAAGTAATATCGTATTTGTCAAACTATCATTATATTTAAGTAACCAGTACTTTTATTTGAATTAGTTTTTAGATTTTGTATTTAATTTTAGATTAAAACTTCAAGCAAAATTGAGCTATCTTTGTTATTAAAAATAGTGCTTTTGTATTATTTGTGGTATTATCTATGATCTAATAATCTAACATAATACCAATAATTTTCCAAAATGTAATATTTAAATACACTTGTCATTTATCGAATAATTCTGGAGAATAACAGCCAATGAATGAAATTTTAAAACTCAAGTATAAAAAATTTATTCAGGTAATAGTAATCCAAATAATAAATCTAAAAATAAATATCTCGATTGATATCTTTTATTAAATACTGGTATCCATTTAAATTGTTTCTTTTCAATAAGATAAAGTCTATAGACGGAATAAAATAACAATTATAAATATTGCTGTAAGATTAGCCTATAAAGCGAGATAAAACACTAGAATTTTTTAATTTGATATAGGATTAGTATTTTTAACGATACAGTATAAATTATTATCAAAAGTGGATCTTATAGTCATATTAACCTAAAATTTTTTAAATAACTAGCGCAGTTGAGTATTTTTTGAGAAGTGAATATTGGGAATTAATTTAACTTATATTAACACAGAAATATAAAACATTAGGAAATTGAAACAAATAAGGAATAATGAATATATATGGAATAGCATTTATTGAAACACCTATACCAACAAATTGTATTCTTTATTGGGTCAATTAAAATATAGACTGTTCCGGTGGATAAAAGATTTTGTTTATAGCAGATTGTATTCATTAAATGGATAAATAGGTTATTAACTAAGATTGCAACCACCTCCGAATTATTAATCAATGTAACTTGAGATACAAAAAAAGATTACAATCGGATGATTTCATACTGATCAATTCGAAAAATGATGAATGAAAGGAGTCATTTGGGGGAGGGAAATCATTAAAATTCTCATACACCAATTCAAGAAATATAAATAGAGTTTAAGCCTTTAAAATTCACTAAATCTTTGTTTAATGATAATAATCATTGATATTCATTTAAATTTTTTGAAACCAAAAATATATATTTTAACAAAACATTAATCAATTTAAATTAATTTATACAAATTCAAAAATATGACTTCTAAGGTTGTTAAAGCTAGAACTTATAATAAGTTAAATTTAAATGATGAACAATTGACCAAATTGAAGCAAGTTTGGAAGAAGGTGTCGAACAAATTCAATAATGTAGAGCCTAAGCCCGTTGAGGAGAAGAGCTCTAGCAGCAGTGGTACTTTTGGTCGCTTTAGTTTAAAGAATATGGTCAAAATGAGTAGTTCATCATCTACTACTTCAGATCTAGATCTCAAAAAATCTGGGGAAGAGTTAAGACGTAGTATGTGGAACGTCGTGCAATCTGATCATCCTGATAGTCTTGTTCTTCGTTATCTAGTTGCCCGTAAATGGAACGTTGACGACGCTGTCAAAATGTTTTTAAGCTCTCTCGAATTTTTCGATAGTGATGTACTTCACAAGGTGCAAAACGAAGGTGAAAGATGTATTCAGACCAGTCAGCTCGATAGCGGTGCGTTCTATTTCCACCAAACTGATAAGGATGGCTATTTAACTCTTTACGTTCATGCCGCCAAAAATTTCCCATCCCAATATACTCAAGACGAGCAATTGATGTATACTTTGAATATTATGATCACTGGTTATCTGATGCTTGGTGAATTAGGTACCATTACAGTTGTATTCGATATGAATGGATTTACTATGGCCAATTTGGTAATTAAAATTTATTCATTAATTTTATTGAATCTAATATTTTGTCAGGATTTGAATTATATGAAAACCTTGGCTAAATTGTTAAGCGATCAATATCCTGAAACTCTCAAAAGGGTCATCGTTCATGGAGCCCCTTGGATTTTCAACAGTAAGTTTTGAACTTGGTTAATTTATTTACTCTTATTTATCTAGGCATTAATTATTTCATTAGCTGTATGGACCACAATCTCTGCCTTCCTTGACCCTGTCATCAAATCTAAGGTTATCTTCACCAGCGGAGACGAAATCAAGGAATATATCGAAGAATCCAAATTACCTAAAGTTTTAGGCGGTTCCAATAGCTATGAATTCAAATATGTTCCACCCTCAGAAGATGAAATCCTCATGAAAGCAAAAGATGACCAATATGAAAAATTGGCAAAAGAAAGATCTGAATTGGTTGAGGAATTTGATCGTTTGACAGCTCAATGGATTGAGAGTAACGACGCTGAATTCAAAGCCAAGAGAGATGCTGTAGCTGATCAATTAGCAGCTAATCACCAAGCCATACATCCTTACATCCACTGTAAGAACATGTATCATCGCATTGGTGTCATTACTCCATATGACAATATTAGCTGGGCTCCAGTAGCCAAACCTGAATAATTTCACTCAGCGAGTTGATTTCGCTATGAATTAATATCATTTTAAAATTCTGTTCAAAAATTCAAGATATCTTAAATAATGTAATCAATATAATTATTAACAAAATGAAGTTTTTATCTATTATAGTTCTTTAATCTTCATATCTTTGTAAACAATCTTAATTTTATACTTTTTATAGTTTAATTTGATAACTACTATTACTAAAATTTAATTATATTATTTTTAAAGATTTTTAAATATTTTTAAATATTCCAAATATTTTGACTATTGAATTTAAAATGATTGATAATTTGAAATATTATTTTGATATCAATTTAGCTGATTACATTCCAAATTATTATAGATTCCTAGATTATCTGTTTAATTTAAATTACTTTCTTCATTATAAATCTTAATACTAAATATTCTTATTTTAGCTGTATATTTATAATAAATTATTAAACTAAAAATACACTCGTTGATTTTAATATATAATCATATCAATGTAATTTACTATTTCTTTATAGTATACAATAAATACTTATTTTATGTGATTAAGATTGAAACTGAATAATTTCGTTACTAGTATAAAGCAAGCTGCTTTTTATTATTTCAAAAATATATACAATCATCTCCTATTTATTTAATTACTACTATTTATTGTACATTTAGTATGATTCATATTTATTCAATTCGAGTTATGGGCTTTTTCATTAAATTTCATTAGTGAGAATTGGTTTACTAGTGAAATTTTGTACAATATTGAAATTTAAATTTGTAATATATTAGGATAGTATAATATTCCGATATCATATTTGTTATATGGATCATCATAATTTTGCAATTTTAGTGTGGATTAAATAGTTTAAATTTGAAAAAGGATTAATAGCTCTTCTTAGGAATTGAATTATAATGACACCAACTCACAAAGTTTTATGACGTTGATTAAACAATTCAATATTATCATATATCTTCGAAGTGACTATTTTTCACTTTAATCAACCTTTCATTAATATTCCAAATTTAATACATTTCAATTTTGAGACTGCTAAGTTTTAATCAAATCCTCTCATTTAACCCATAATTTTACACCAATTCCGATCATAATTAATTATATATGGTATCAATAGCAAGAACTCTAGATGCCACGTGTGTGAACACAACGTTGCTGATGGAATATATGCAAAATACCACAATTTTATTAAACCCTTATCGATTTATTGTAACATGGGTTTGAAGCTACTGGACTCAAATATTGCAAATATATATTGAAATATTAAATAGATTTTTGAAATAATAATATGATGACTTATAATTTGGTCAAAGCTAGAATATATAATAAAGTGAAGCTGAAAAATGAACAGTTGCAAATCTTGAAGCAAGTGTGGAAGAAAATGCTGAATAAGTTGAATAATATCGAATCAGAATCTAGCGAGAAGGAGAAGAAGAATTCTATCAATATCTGTTCATTTGGCAGGTTGAGCTTGAAGAAGATGCTGAGGATGAATAATTCCTCCACGTCCATCAACGAGTTGGATCAGAGTAAGACTGGGGACGAGTTAAAACAAAATCTTTGGAACTTGCTGCAATCGGACCATCCCGACGCCCTCCTGATCCGATATATTGTAGCGCGCAAATGGAATGTGGACGATGCGGCCAAAATGTTCCTAGAATCTTTGGAGTTTTTTGAAGGAGACAATTTGCGCAAGTTGCAGACTGAGGGTGAGCGATGTATCCCTAGGAGTCAACTGGACAGTGGTGCGTTTTATTTCCATCAAACCGACAAGGAGGGTTATTTAACCCTCTATGTTCATGCTGCCAAGAATTACCCATCCCAATATACTCAAGACGAGCAATTGATGTATACTTTGAATGTAATTGCCACCAGTTACCTGATACTTGGTGAATTGGGTACCATTACAATTGTATTTAATTAGAATGGATTTACAATGGCTAATTTGGTAATTTATTTTGACATATCATTATGATAATTCTAATATTTTTATAGGATTTAAATTATATGAAAACTTTAATCCAACTATTAACTGGCAAAATACCCGAAACACTTAAAAGAATTATTATTCATGGAGCTCCCTGGATTTGCAACAGTAACGACCTATATGATATCATTCATTAAATAATTGATCATGATTAATTAGATGTATGGGGTATGATTTCATCATTTTTAGATCCCGTTATCAAATCCAAAGTTGTATTTACTAACGGCGATGAAATCAAAGAATACATCGATGAATCCAAGTTACCCATAGAGTTGGGAGGTTCCAATTCCTACAAATATGAATACATTCCACCTGCTGAAGATGAAGGATTATTACCCAGAGATAGTCATTATGAGCAATTAGTTCAAGATCGTAGTGAACTGGTCCAAGAATTTGAACGTATCACATATCAATGGATTGAAAGTGACGATGCACAACTCAAGTCTAGCAGAGATTAATTAGCTGACCAACTGGCGGCGAATCATCAAGCGTTGTATCCGTACATCCGCTGTAAAAATATGTATCATCGACTCGGTGTGATTACTCACTACGACCAAATCAATTGGGCACCAGTTGCCAAAACCGATTAATTATTATATATTATAAATAAATTTTTTCAATTTATGATTAATATATGTAACAATTATAGATATTAAACAAAAAAATTGATGATTTGAATATTTTATTTTTCATAATTATTAACTGAATCAACTCCAGCTCTCTAACCAGAATCTTCTGCTACTTCAATTGGTTCCAGAATAATTTACCATCCACTTGTTCTTTGGTGTACTTGTCAAAGATGTCAATGAGGATGGATTCCACTTGTTTAGGCATATTGTTAGATGATCTAAATATTAATTTAATACACTTATGATCGACTATGTAATGAAAGTACTTACCCACACAGATAAATCCAACTACCCTTTTCAATGACTAATTCTTGAATTAATGTTTTATCTTTTTCTAATATGTGTTGCACATAGGTTTTATGATCCTAATTCCAAATTAATAAATGATCATAACAATAGTTACGATTAAATTACTTGATATTTCGAATATCCCACCATATAAACCAATTTGCCATCTCTTTCTAACTGTTCAAACTCTTGCTTGTAGTACTGATCTTTGTCGGGATGACGACAACCAAAATTTAAATAATTTTCTCGAGCGTTTTAAATGTGTCTACACTGAATTAATCCTCGGAAGGGAACCACACCAAGTCCTAATTATATTAAATGAGCTTTATTGCATTGAATAAATGCAACATTCATACCTGGACTGATCATTATTACTGGAGTATTGGGATTGAGAGGTACTTTCAAAGTTCCTTGAATAACCCTGACGTAAAGATTATCCTCCTTATGAAGTTGTTTGGATACCCACTGAGTACATACACCCGTTCTAATCGTACTCAACTTGGTCTTATAATGAATCACCCCAATTGCCAACTGAACTTGGTTGGGCTGGCCAGCTGAGTAATTGGCAATGGAGAAAGATCGAGGCTTGAGAGATGGTAAACTATCCAGCAAGTACTCGAGGGGGATGGGACTGTTGAAATCTGTCAACACTTCGGGGATGGTGCGCTTCACCCGATAGGTTTAAGAAAGACGATCATCCATACCTTCAGAAGTGAGCCACTCCAAAATCTTTTCTTTGATCATGTTATCATCTGTGAAATGGTACCAATACTCGAAGAAAGTGTACTTGGGAATACTGTTAAGGTCGATGTAGTTGGTTAATAACTGTCGTAAGGTTTTGGGTGATCTGAGTTATACAGGTACGAAGGTATCTACAAAGTATCAGAGTAATGTGGGATGATTTGAAGAGTGTTGTGTTACCTTGAGATGTAGATTCAAACTTTACAGTTGATCAGCATAAATTTCCCATTGATTGAGTTTTATAAATTTATCAACTGACTCAGGCAGATTCTGAGGATAGAATGAAGCGATATGACCTGGTAAAATTCTAAAAATCTTATTAATAATATACAGGCTATAAATCAGAAATATAATTACTGAATATTGGGATCATCATACTGCAAATTCAGACGTCTACTCTCTTGAAAGTGATCTTCCGGTGTGATCCTATCATTCTCAATGACTTTCATATTAATCCAACCTAAATTATCATCCATGATCATATGATACAATTGAGTATCTGATAAGGGTTCATGAATAGGAATCATCTTCCATTGGGGTGGTAAGCATGTCTCAGGCGTCAAGGTAGCTTTTTCAGAAGGATAAAGAGCTTTAAGCTTCTCAAGAACACTTTCTGACCATCCCTTCAAACCACCATCATAGCCAAGATAGTGCTGATCGTCCCCATCTCCAAACGGATATAGAGGAGTAGCACCAAGTTGACTAATTCTCTTAAACAATTTCTTACCCACAACATTATAAAACTCATAACTAGAGTCACCCCATCCAAATACACTATATTTCAACTAAGACAAAATATCCGCTGGCAGATTCTTACGCATTAAAAACTTCCAAAACTCTCTCATACTGTAAGGAAACTCGCCCTGTCCCGTAGTGCTCGCTACAAATAGTACGACGGACTCGTGAATCAGCTCGGTCTTATCGTATTGGTCAATACTCAGTACCCTGTTGGGTATGTGGTTCCTTTGGAACTGTCTGCTCAATCGCTCACCAACTTCTTGGCTAGTCCCTGTTTGAGTTCCATATAAGATCAAAATACTATGGTTAAGTGTCATTACCGCAGGGAATGGTTTACTATATAGTTTTAAGCAATTGATAATAATAAGAGGCTTTAATTAATTATTTTATGATTTAGTTTTGTCAGATAAAGTTATTTAGTAGGTGACTAGAATTAATAAAAGCTTTGAATAGCAAATTTAAAAGATTTATGGGTTTCAATGTAATAAAATGAAAAAAAACTATAAGAGAAAATTTTGAAGGATATTAATATGAAATGAAGAGGATTTGTGATGAAATAGAATAGGTTTAGATTTTCGATATATATAGAAATACAAGAAAAAATAAAAGAATACAAAATTATTGTTGAATTTACAGTTTATTAAAATGCTCAAATTATAACTTTATAAACCTACAAATAAAAAGATAATTGATTAATAACATATTTTAATAATATATCAATAAAATGAGAATAAAAATGATAACAATAAAATCAGATAAAAGTTTGTCAAAGTGTCATAAGTTTTCTTCACGATTTTATCAGGTGAAGAAATTCATAAAAACATCATTTTAAGGGTAGTATATTGTTAAAATAGCTTACCTATTCAAAAAAAATGTAGAAGATATGTATTAAGCAATTTAAATTGTAAAATATTAGTGAGTAATAATTTTCATTTTACTGAAAATATTATTTTACAATTTAAATTGTTTGAATAATATTTAAAAAATTTCGATCAATTATAATATATATTTGAGTCAAATTATAGAAAAAATCAAATTATGGGATTTAATTCGAATTTCTTAAATTGACCCATATTTTAAATTTACACATTGAATGAATTATAAATGCTGAGAATTTGAAAGTATCAGGTCACTGATAATTTTTTAATGGAAAATAGACTATAAATTAGAAGGAAATTTAAAATACTTCATAATTAATAATCTATACTAAGTTTTCTAATATTAATATCACTATCATAATAAGATTGTAAAACATGGCAGATTATTGGGTTTCAGGACAACGAATTTGGTGTAAATTTTGTAGAGTATTCGTTTACGACAATAAACCAAGTCGTCAAAAGCACGATACGAGTAAGAAGCATCTGGATAATGTGAGGAGACATCGTCAGTCCGTGGATAACCGAACTACTCAGAAAATGAATCAGGATTTGGAGACCAAACGTCAGTTGGAAATGATTGAGAGGGCTGCTTTGAGACAATATGTACTAGATGGCGGTAAGGTTCCAACTCCTCAAACTACTGTAAATAAACCTTCGCCACAGCCTACAAAAGCTACAGCTGCTCCTCCTCCCCCGCCACCTCCTCTTTCTATTCCTGCAGCTCCTCCGGTGCCAATAGTGGGAGAGACTAAAGTGGGCGAATGGGAAGTTGTTGAAGAACCCAAAATCAATATCATCAAACATACAGCAACTCAGGAAGATGACGAAGACGAAGATTACCAAGGAGATCCTGACGACCTCAGCAATTTTAAAATTCAAGAAAAGGCTCAACCCAATGATAATATAGACGAAAACAATGATACAAATGATGATGGTATTACATTTAAAAAGAGAAAGCGATCGGGTGGTGCTGGTAGAAATACGAGGAAGAAGGTGGAATAATTTTATTATTTGTATATAAATTATAATTAGAAAATGATTTTACTATATTATACAATTTTAGTTAAAATTTATAAATATTCCATTATGAATTTCACTTTGAACTCCAACTCTATTACTATTTAAATTTATAATAAACAACATATATTAGTAGCTATATAACAAAATATTACTTTGTAATTTAAATAATGGGAATTCTTTATGATTAAAAAAAATAAACATCTTAATATATAAAATATATAAATAAATATATAATATAAAATTAATAATTTCTTTTATTTATAATAACTTTTTACTATACTTTTAGCAAAGATCTAACACTAAATAGTTCTTTTTATTAAAGACTAAAATTTTATATTTAATAAACTAATTAAATTTTCCTGTAGAAACTTTCTTTCTTGTAAATTAGTTTTTTTATTGCTTAAAACAATTATAATCACATAAGTTAAAATCCAAACAATATATTAGATATAGTAGTTTTTTCTGATTATTTTTATTAAAAAATTTTTTATAACTTCATGTATTTTATAAATATTATGTAAAATAATAAGTTTTTTTAAATTATATTAAAAGTATTAATTAAAAATAATTTTATTTAAAAAAAAATAATATAAAGTTTATTATTAATTAATTTTCCTTTAAAAACTAAATAAAAATAACATATGGTTTTATAATTTATTATAATAATTAATATTCACTTATTAATAAAGTATTATTTAATAAAATTTGTAAAAAAAAGTTGATTTAACTTAATTTAACATTTTAATTTATATTTTAATTAAAGATTATATAAAAAGATTTAAAATTTATCAATTATAATAATTTAATAAAAAATTTTAGTTTTTAACTATATTTTAATAAGTTTTATCTAATAAAAGCTACTTTAACTTTTGTTTAAGCTTTAGTTAAATTATAAGATATTAATTTTATATTTTTATTAATTAATTTTAGTTTAA
>JNEM01016547.1:0-14068 GCA_000697335.1 Conidiobolus incongruus B7586
TAATACTATATTTAAAAAATAAAACAAGATGTTAGATTAAAATAAAATAATCTATTTTATAAAATTTTAATAAATAAAATATTCATATGCAAATATTATCTATTATAATAAGTTATATTAATATATATTTTCTTTATTTAATATTTAAAACTAAGTTTTATTAATTAAAAATTTTATTTATAGTAAATTATTTTTAATTAGTGTTTTCATTATAATATAAAGTTATTAATTTTTTTATTCAATAATTATAAAATTCATAAAGTTAAAATAATAGAAAAGCTACTTTATATATATATATATATCATACCTAGTATATTCATTAGATTATAACCTATATAACTACAATTATTTTAGATAATTAAAAAAATATGGTTAAAAGAAAGAAAATCCTTGCAATCAAATTTAATTAGTTTATGAAATATAAAATTTTAATTTTTAATAAATGAATTATATTTGAAGTCTTAAAAGTTTATTAAAAATATAGTAAAAATCTATTGACAATAAAAGAGAAACTTAATTTTATAATAATTATCATTTTTATATATCATATATAAAAATTATAAGTAATTTTGATTTTAAAATTTTGCTATTATTTAATATTTATAATAATACTTATGTCATTTCTAATAATACAATTAACATATTATTACGAAACTTAAATAAGTATAAATATGAATATTAAAATATATAGTTAGCTATGATTACATCTGAACAAAATATAAACATTTAAAAAATAAAACGAATATCAATCTATAATAGCTAAAAATAAATAGATTTCTCAAATTAAAATTATATAATATTAAATTTATATTATATATTTTAAAATATTATTAAATTCATGGTTAATAATTTACAAATCTATTTTCATCAAAGATATATATATTGGCAATTCTATCATATACATCTATGTATGGCTTGAATGGGATTTCCTTGACATAGGATTTCAGTTTATTATTATTTCAATTATTGTCATATACATTGATCCGATCATTCCAAGGTATAGATTCAACCCTTTCACTAATCCCCATTGATTTACATTAATTTTATATAGATTAGTGGCAATTAGTAAAATAATGTTAAAATTGATTAAGATATTTTCTTTGCAAATACTAAGGAATTGATTTCTTATTTTGGGTATCTTATTAATTTTAACTACATTGAATTAATATATATATATATATATATTAAATCTTTTAATTCTAAAGTTTGATATTAATTGTAAAGAGTTAATTCGGTAAATATATTGAATATTATCTAATAAATCAATATAATAACTGGCTATAATTGTAATAAATAATTATAACAAAGAAATATTTAATTAGTTGGTAATATTTTAGACATAATTTTACTACTTTTTTCATTATAATTACAAATAATTTGTAATATTTATGAATGTTCTAACGTTTTAAATATCTTCTCTTAACAATTGGTTTTTGGTTAATGATGAAATTTTATTATTATGTTAATATTTCGAATGTTATAAATTAATAATAATATATATATATAATGTATAATGATATTTATAATGAATTGAATTCTTAATGTTAATTTTAATTTTAAATACTTATTGAAACAAATTATAATTAATTCAAGGATAGCAGAGTTGTTTTGCTTGAATTGAAATGTATAAAAATATAATTTGAAAAAATTTTACAAATAAAATTGAATGTAAAAAAATTAATAATATATATTAAAGGAAATGACAAATAAAATATATAAATAAAGATAATTGATACGGTTTAACTAAAATTAGAAATTGTTTAACAAATTAGATTAAAATTAAGAATAGGAAAGTGGATCAATATTCTATCAAATTCCTATTTTTGAAATCATAATGAATGTGAAATGATAATTATCAATCTTCGATAGTATAGTGGTGAGTATCCCCGCCTGTCACGCGGGTGACCTGGGTTCAATTCCCAGTCGGAGAGTCTCTTTTTTATTTTGATACTGTTCTCTGTAAATTTTTAAAATCTTTATTATTTTTATTAACAATGATATTCTATCTATCGTTAATTTAATAATTTATTTGGTTTATTTATATTATATATTTTCATCTTTTCAATATTGTGTAATATAATATCTTTTACATTTTAGTTTTTCATTCGACTCTTCATACTGTAATGTTTAAAAACAAATTAACTTGGTCTATTTTTAGTTATGTGTTCAATATTATTATGAAATTTATATCATAAATAATTTGTGATATATGAATTATTATATTTTGAAATAATCTAAAAAGCTTTCAATTCGTATATTTTTCTATATCAAACTATTTTAATCGATTCAATCAAAATATAAATAAATAAATCTAGAATTATGTGATTTTACCTTATAATACGCAAATAATATAAATAATAACCAATAATCATAGATTGTTTCAACTTATTGTAAACAAAAACAAAAATAGTCTACTTAATAACATCAAACCAACCACTTTATCCAGCTTGCTTTAATCAAATTTTAAATGGATTAAATGAAAAAACAATTATTAATAAAAATAGATTTTGGTACATTAAATCATCCAAAACCCTATTATTAAAAAATATGATTCCATTAAATTGTTTTATCTAATCTTATTTTAATATAATCTTTAATATCTCGAACATAGTATTATGAATGACTATATTCTGTAAACAATAAAAGATATTTGGATTATAAATCAACTGATATGATTTTTTGAATTAGAGACTATCTTTAAATCGATCAGAAATAGTGACCATGTGTCATATATGATATCATTATCTAATAATAATTTTTCCTTGATTTCTGACCTTGGTAAATTATACAATTAAAAACCATACCTCAGCCCATTATTAATTAATTTTATATTAAAAAATAGTAAAATAAGTTATAATAATAAATTCTAAGAATATAGTTTTTCTATTTTTTATTTAAATTTTATAAATATTCTCATTTTACAATTGATGAATAATAAAATATCAAAATTTTAAAAAATTTTATATGATCAAAATAAATAAAAATAATGATAATATTCCAAAATTTTATTATATAACACTTAAAATGAAACAAAAATCACGCCTATTTGTTAAATATCGCATATTAATCATATAATTGATCTTAACACAAATAATTTATAATACTTTTTATTGCTAATAAATCTAGAATTCATCGATAAATTAGCTCAAGAGATGATTTCATGCCAATTACTTTAATAATAAAACAGTGAATGACTTGATCAAATGATTGATTCAGTTTAGTTTATCAAAACTATCAATAAGTCAGTCACATTACTGAATAACTTTTGAAAAATCGCTCTATTTAATGAATGCTATCAATCAATTGGAAATTAACGGAGGTTGATATGGATACTTTCTTGAATATAAACCACTAGCCAATTCAATAGTAACCAATCCTAGTAAAATTGAGTCATCTGACATAATTCTGTAGCCAATTGATCCCTTCTTCACATACATGAGAATTTTGTTACCAAAAATTGAGTTTTTTAGCCAGTAGATAATATGACAGTAATATGATTCTAAATTACGCCATTATCCCCTTCAGCGTTTAAATGAATTCGTTGTGATCTTTCCTTTAAATTTTGTTGGTTGTACAGGGTCAATTTCATATATCTTATGTGGATCGTAATACTTCACGTGAAATTGTCAATCTACTTTAGCTTGATTTTAACTATGTAAAGGTAAAGAATCATTCAAGTTTCACGAATTCCATGATGAATATCAATTTAATATATTATTTACACAATACTTTGCTATAAAAGTATCAGAATGAAAAATTTTAAAGGATATCGAATAAATCTTCAAATACAATCTTGTGGTCAAATGACAAGTTATCAAAAGGAAACCAAAATTTCTTTATACTGATATCTGCGAGATACAAGGTACTATATACAGCTAATCAATTGTAAAATTAAGGATAATCGGAACGCCTCGGATTTGACAATGAGAAATTACAGAGACATTATGTGATTTAAAAATTGAATAATTATTAGCTTATTAGTATCAGGTTAAAATTGACTATCAATTTTACAAAAAACAAATTCATAAATTATACCATATCATTAGAATTAAGCGTCACATTCAATATTTATCACCCTCAGAATCATTTTAGAATTATCATCAATTCATCTGAAATTATGTGGAAATTATCGGAATGGCATATTAAATCTCGGAAAGATTTGGAAGATAAGTTTATTGATATTAATCAAATGTCATCAGACTAAGTTAATAGAGTTGATATGTTGATAAGTGTCCTTGAATGAGCCCTATGACCCTTAAAAATCTCTGAAAATCGTATCAAGATGTATTCGAGTAGATGCCGCGCAAGTATTCAAGATAACATTGGTATTAATAATATTATCATATTTAGATATTGAATGGATAAAGTAAATCGCCCTAGTTGTAAATATTGAATTATAGATTTAAAAATAGATTGAAAGGAGTATTGGTAAATGCTCTATGATTACTATATACAGTCGCCCAAGGATTTCAATCAAACACTTTGGAATTTATCGAAAAAGAAGAAGACAAGGTTATTTATATAATTGATATAAAACCAAAAATAGTTGATAATATGCTATTTGTTAAAAATATGGCTAATTATATTTATTTTCAAGATTTTAAAAATAATCATTGATTGATGATTTAATAAATTAAAATTGACTAGATTTTGTTCAATTTAAGAAAAATAGTAATTAAACTAAATTGGTAAAAATTCACATTTTCTCATGGTTCTGAATTTTTGAGTGGAATTGATTGACCGGTATAAAAAGGGTTCATTTCTCTTGATTTTCAATCAATAATCACTCATTTGTTTTGCTTTTTATTTTGTATATTAAATTCTTCTAAAGAATTTGACATAGAGTTCTTGCTTATTTATTAATACTTGGCTGCATTATCTTTATTCTTTGTCCACAATGGTTGCGATCCATCTTCCTACATCTAACCTTTTGGCTCACAACCCCAAGCTCAACATTGAGCTTTTTGAAGATCATATTCAGTTACGTGGCACCACCGCTGAATCAAGTGGTACTGTGCTCAAGGGACAGCTCAAACTCACGCTGCCCCAGCCCACTAAGCTTAAGCATCTCCACTTGAACTTTAGTGGAACTGCTAAAACTTGGTTTTTGACTCCTCCCACTGGTACAACCCATCAAACATATAACATCATTAATCATGATTGGGATTTGATTACCGAAAGTGATAAGGGTCAAGTTTTGTCCGCTGGTGATCATCTTTACCCTTTTGAAGTGGTCATTCCAGGAGACTTACCCTCTTCATTGACTACTGATAACCTTGAAGTCCAATACCGCTTCAAGGCTTCTCTTCATCGTCCCATCTGGCGTTCTATTACCGCTCAAAAAATTGTCAGAATTTCTCGTCTCATTGAACCTGAGCATCCCAACTTATTCGACGAATTGACTTGTGCTGATACATGGAATGATCAATTTCATTATGACTTGAGCATCCCCACTAGAGTTGTTCCTCTTGGTGACACCGCTCAATGTACATTAACCTTGAGATGGCTAAACCCTGCTATTAGACTTAAAAATGTCACTGGAACTGTGAGACAGACGGTTGAGCTCAAAGAGCCCATCCTTCCTCCCAGTATTACCCAGCCCCTTCAATTGAACCTCCTCCTCGTACGCAAGCAAATCAAAGCTCCTTCTGAATATGAACAAAACTATAATGAACATGATTCCATCACAATGACATTTGACCTCCCCATTCCCAAGAACCCATATACTCATCCTTGCCCTCATCCTACTGATGACAACGATACCTACTCAGTAGGTCACTATTTAAAGCTCAATGTTGTTTATCGCGATCAATTAGACACCGTCAAATCATTCTCTATCAAAGTACCTATTACCCTTATGGATATCAACTGGAATGAGGAAAGCTGCCTTCCTAACTATGATCAATCAAAATTCACCAGAGTCATTGAATCCAGTGATGACTTTGTCCTTCCTCCTCCCTACGAAGTTGCTAGTGGCACAGTAACTCCCGCCAGCGGTTTCATGACTCCCAGAAGTGGCTTCCAAACTCCTACACAGCTTCCTGAATATGACTTTGGTCCAGCTTTGAATTTACCTATTGGTCCTGGATCTCACCAGCAATCTTTAAGCTGGGATCATTACCATCATGTACCCATCGCACTCGACAATCCCATCGCATCACAAACTACTCCTAATAATAACGAAACTTCACATTCCGTTTCATGCAACGAAAAAACATACATCCGCTACTAATATCTTATTGTACCGCTAATTTAAATAATTCTCACTTCTTGTAAATATCTAATTCTATTTAATCATTACAAACTCATAACACAACTAATAAATCATCATTATCATTATTTATTCATAATTATCCAATTTTTGAGTACAATCATTTTTTTATTCTATTATAATTTTAAATTATACAAAATTCGCCAATTAAATAATCAAATTGTTGAGTAATTTGGCAGAATTATTCCTTAAAAAACAAACCATGTGGGATTAGGACTATTTGATTCGCCCAATTCAAAGGGTTTTAACCTTATTTAACTTTCACAATTAGTTTAAAATAGATTTTTTTTTATAAAATTTATTAAGTCTTTTTTGTAATATCGATAATTCTGGAAATTTCTTAAGTTTTAACGAGTAATTTTATTTTTATTAAATTATTTTAATTTTATTATATATATATATATATAATATTTAAAAATTCTTACTTATTTTTTATAAATAATCATTTTTTAATAATAGTAAATTATTAAAAATAAAATAATAAATAATGAAAAAAAAATTTTATAACATTAAAATTATTATATATTTATTATAATTCAAATATATTGAATATGTTAGTTCTAATTATATGAATAATTAGTTGAAATTATATCATTTGACAAACTATGATTTGATAAAAAATGATATAATATACCTAAATTATTTTCGATCATTTAATCTTTTTAATTCGGTATATAAATTTATCCAAATTTTTATCTTCTTTTTACATTGAGAACTTAAATATTTAAAAATATATAAAAAAATAAATAAACTTTAATGAATTTTTTGTATCAATATGACTCATTCTTTATACTATTATGGATTAAATTGTCACTAATGAATTATTTTTGGGGCGATTTGAGTTATTTACGGGATATTTTATTTTTTTTAGAATTTTACACTGATTAACATTTTCAGTATTGGATAATTATATTATTTTTGTATTCAGTAAATAGTTGATATATTAGTGACTTATCTATTTGAATTATATTGAATTGATAATATACCAATTAGGATATATTGAATTCTTATTATGTTAACAAATGAAATTGATCTAAAAAATTTATAATGATTTTACCTGCATAATCGATTAATATTTTACTCTTATTTTATATTATGATTATTAATCATTGATTTCCTTTTATTAATATTAATAAATTTTATCTTTAACCAAATAATGATCATTTATAGAATCTTATAAATGATTAATTCAAGTAATTAAGTATTTATGAAATCCATTAAATTCTATAAATAAATAGGAATAATGGCTAAAATATTTAGAATATTTCTTCAAACATAGTATTTTTTATTTTAATATGATTCTTATTTAAATATATACTTGCATCAAATAAAAATTACTATAAATTATTAGAAATTTCCAAATACAACAAATATTCAATAGATCAGAAAGTGACCAATGTAATTTTTTTAATTAAATACATCATTCAAACTCTCAAATGTAACAATTGATCGAAATATATTAATGTAACATTAGAATATAATATCGAACATTAATTTTATTCTTAGAAAAGAATAAGAATAAATACTCATATATGAGAAAGAAAATGATGGATTCTCATAAATAAGAAGTACCATCCCCATACTCTGTAAAAAAAATTTTCATGTTACATCAATTTTAATAGTTTGAGGTGCTTATCTAATTCCATAATTGGTAATCATTCTAACTAATGTCGCCCCTGAATTAAAATACATAGTAAATTAAATAAAATTAAATCCCAATTATCACGTGAAATCCACTATTCAATTTGAGATACAAATGACAAAATTTTTGATTATCTGAAGTTTTCACTTTGGAAATCTTTAATATAATACTGAGAATAAAATTGAAAGGAATCTGTTCTGATACTTTGTTTCATGGGGATTATCCTTATTCCTAATGTGGTTTTGTTATAGTGTTATATTATGGAAGTTAGAATATTAATAAAAATTTCATTTGAATTATTATTTTTAGAATTTTTTATAGAATTTTATAAATAAGTTAATTTCTTAATTATGAAAATTCTTAATTTGATTTGTTTAGATTATATTTAGTTATGAGTCGAATATTCAATTATTTATCAAAAGGATTAGTTATTTATATTCCAAGTCTGCTGAAATGTAGCCTTACAATGCGGATTAAATATATTATATAAGCGAGCCAAAAGTGACTAATATGATACTTTAAAAATTTGATTAAAATATCAATATTTATGGCTTCGCCCTAATCGAGTCAATCTCCAAGCAAATACGTGCTCAGTAGTGATTATATAGTGCTATCAGTCCTTACAACAATATTCTGAATCACTCATTGTAGTTGTTGACCCGGTTTCACATCGTGCAAGGGTTCTGCATGCTACTTGTGTGAGAGTTATATTCCAAATAATGACGGATATTTAAGTTGAATGGCGAGCGGACCTCCCGCTCCGCGATAATATTCATTGATTAATTCAAATAGTATCGAAAAATAATGCTGTCCTTGATCTTACTTTATTTTGGTTAAAAAATCGTATTTTTAAACAATCAATAACTCTATATCCAATAATAATCAACAAATACAAATTTATAAAGTTGAGTGAAATAATTTTGGTATGAAATTTAAATTGATCAAATTTATAATTCACATTAAATTATCTAGTTAAAAATACTGATTTCTAAGGGTACATTATGTTTAAAATGTCATATTTAACAAAAACTCAAGTAATCATGGTATTCATTAAAAATACCATAAGGTTAAAAGTTAAGAGAGATTTTCTATTATATTTCAAAGTCTTATTCCAATTTTGATTAAGTCTATCATTAACTTGAAAATGAGCAAAATAAATTCAAATTTTTTTTCGTTTTTTGTAAAACAATTCCTTGAATTATGATAATTATCAAATAATAAAATCTAATTTGAATTAAATATTTATTTTAAAAATAATATAATAGCTTAAAGTAATAGAGTTAAATTTACCGATATACTAATTTAATTAAACATCTATCATGGAAATAAATTTATAGGAAGTATTAGTATGTAAATCGTTAAATATCTCCAATTATCATTGTTTAATAATAGTTATCATCCTTTTGTAGAGCCGATGTTGCAATTTTATAATTAATCATTGGTAACTATATCTTGTCAAAAAAATATTTAGTTTATCATATCTTTTATTTTTAGAGAAAATTATATAACTTATTAAAATTTGATAATATATAAATTCGATATATTGAGAATATCACAAATAGTATATTTTTATTTAAAAATATTCTATTATTTATCGTTATATAGTCCATAGTCAAGGCCAAGATTCCAATTTCATATATAGTTTTTCTCATTAGATCCAATTAACTATCAATAATTCTTGAAGTTATTATAACTGAATTAAAATCAGTTACTCTTGAAAGAGGATTCCCTTTAAAAATAATTATTTATATATGAATTTATCGACAAACACTAATATAATAACTTTAATAAAAAATTATACCTAGTTGATAGAAAGTATGTTTAACAATAGTTTGAATATATTTATTCACCATTTCTTTTAAACATCATCATAAATTATTCTTATTTTTTTTTCTGATTGATATATTAACAAATTTTGGTGACAGGACTTTTAAGATAGGCTATAATATTTACTCATTTATAAAATTCAACTAGTGATCAATAATATTGTTTGTTTGGTATAAATACAAACTTTGAAAATACTAATAATGTACTTAATATTGAGTTTTACAATTTTATTATTATAGTGCAGATGTTTAAATTTTAATTATAATCTATTAAGTATTATAAAAATGATTAAAATTAAAATAAATTAATTTGCTTATTTTAATAATTATAAAATAATATCTTAATTCAAGCAAATAATTAAAAAATGATAAAAATTAATTAATTATTATAATTAGTTCATTAAATATTTTCATAACTATATAGATTATTTTGATATAAACCTAGTTTCAATAAGGTATTAAATCCTTATCATTATTTCCATATTTAAATCTTATTTAATTTAATATTATTTTTGAATTATTTAGAGTTAAATATTATTTAAATATTAATTTTTATATTATTAATAAAATATAATTTATTTCAATATATATATATATATATATATATATTATCCAAATTCTAGAAACTAGGAAAAATATATCTAATTAAATTTAAATATTAATAAGTTAGAAGGTTAATATATATTTATATAGAGTATTATTTAAAATTCTCTATAAAAGATTAGATTTAATTTCTATCAAATAAAAAATATATTAGTTCCCCTTATATATTAAGATAAAAATGGTAAATTTCAGGGAAAATAGGATAAAAGTTAAATTATAAATTAAAGATAAATATATATAAATTAATTAGGTAGAAATATAACAATATATCAATTACTAATCTATTATTTATCAGATTCTATTAATATTCTTTTTAAATCAATAATTATAATTTATACTAATTTGCAAAAAAAGTTATAAAATCAAATATATATATTTATAAATAACTAAAATAATTATATATATTAAATTACTTGAAACTATAATATTACCTTGAATTTGAAATAATGGGAAATTTTTTAATTTCTGATTTTTCAAACATATTATTAGTTTGAAATAAATAAATATATACAAAGTTAATAGGAAATTATATATTAGTTTTTTTGATTAAAAAATTAATTTTTTAAAATTGGTTGTTTAATTTAATCATGTTTAAACTAAATAGTAATTATCAAAAGTCTTTTATTTTAGTATTAGTAAAATTTAACCATAAACCCTCTAAAATTATTTAAAATTTACAAACAACTTTTGGTAATAAAGCATTATCTAAATCAACAATTTATTGCTGGGTAAATTACTTTAAAGCTAAGAGAGAAACTATTCAAAACCTGTTAAAATCTAGAAAACCAACTTCAACTGTTACTCTTTCAATTGTAAATAAAGTGAAAAAATATATTGAAAAGCACCTTTTTATTTCAGCTAGAGAATTATCTAAGCACTTTAATATTAGTTTTACAAGTATTTTATATATTTTAAAGTTTAAACTAAAATTAATAAATAAAAATACAAAATAGGTACTTTATAATTTAACTAAAGCTTAAAAAAAAGCTAGAGTAGCTATTGCTAAACAAAACTTATTAAAATATTACTAGAAGCCTAAACTTTTACAGTGAATAATTACAATTGATGAATCTTAGATCTTTATGTATAATCCTTTACTAAAACACAAATCAAAATGCTAGATTAAGTTAAATCAACCCCCTCTACAAATCCCTTTAAATAAATATTTTGTTAATAAGTGAATGTTAATTATTATAATGGATTATAATGGTATATGCTATTTTTATTTAGTTCTTGAAGGAAAATCAATTAATAGTAAATTATATATTGTTTTTTTAAATAAAAGTATTTCTAGTTAGTGTTCTCAATATAATTTGAGAAGACCTATTATTTTGCATGATAATTGCAAAATACATAAATTTAAAGCTGTAAAAAACTTTCTAATTAAAAATAACTGGAAAAAACTACCATATCTAGTATATTCCTTTGATTATAACCTATGTGATTATAATTGCTTTAGGTAATTAAAAAACCAGCTTGCAGGAAAGAAAATTTCTGCAGGAAAATTTAATTGGTTTGTGAAACATCAAATTTCAGTCTTTAATAAAAAGAACTGTTTTTTAAGTGTTAGAAGTTTGCTAAAAGTATAGCAAAAAGTTATTAATAATAAAAGAAACTATTAAATTTATATTATATATTTATTTTTATATATCATATATTCAAATGTTTATTTATTTTTAATTGTAAAAAATTCCCATTATTAAAAATACAGAGTAATATCTAATTATAATTTACTATTGAATAATAAAAAAATATATTTAGATATATTTTGTAAACTATTAGCAAAAATATTAACCTTTAATATTTAATTAATTAAATTATAAATTTATAGGTTTTTAAGATAAAGGGATATATTTAACAATATATAACTATTTCTTTTTTCTTTTTTTGTTATTATTTTTAACAATATTTTATTAATATATTAAATTGTTTTTATTAATATTATTATACTTAAATCCCTTTTTAAAAAATCTTATATATATATCAATTAATTTTATAAAAAAAATAAATCAACTTATAATATTATTAGAATTACTAGTATTATTAACTTATTATAATTAAAGTTATTAAAAATAATAATAAAAATATATTTAAACTTAAACTTATATACTAAACTACAAAAGTAAGTCATAAAATTAAAAATATAAATATTTCTATTAATATTTTAATCAATTCTAACTTAAATAGACTTATATTAAACTATGTAACTAATATATGTTTTTTATTAATAATATAATATATAAAGTTAAATTTAATTAATTATTAATTGATATATTAAAACTAAAAATATATTCAAAATAAGTTATAAATTTGTGGGTTTTAGTATTAATAGAAAATTATTATTTAATATATCTATCTTTTGTTTTTCTAACTTTTTTAAGTTTATAAGGTATAAAGTTAACTAGCTTCTTATATTAAGCAAAATTAATATTATTCTGAGCTTCTTAAATATACTCTTAAAGTTGATTTAAATTTTCTATTAAAAGGAAAATTTTAATTAATTTTTTTAATTAGTTCTAAAGATATTTAATTAAGTTAAAATTAAATAATTGAGGAGGTTATTTCATAATAGTTATTTTATTATTTTTAAGCTATTTAATAGTAAAATTTATAATATAACAAAAGATATTATCTTGTTAGAAAAAAATATTTAATTTATTTAACTTATATTATTTAATAATTTTTTTCAATTTATTATTTAAAATACTTTAGTATATTTTAGTTTTAATTCCCTTATCAACCTTATATAAATATCTTATTCATAAAGATAATATATATCCTTAAATTATAATTAACCTATCATTGTATTTTTAGGTTATAATAATATAATGGTTATAATGTAATTTTTTATTTTTTTTTGAAATATCTAATTTTTCTATTAAATTTATTAAGATATATCTTTGTTTTATTAGATTAAGTAACTTTTAGTTAATTTTAGTTTAACTTTAATATTAACATTTAAACTCTTGCTTAACTTTATAATAAAACTTTTTTAGTTAAAGGTGTTTTTTCTTAAGATATAAGTAATATCTATTTTAATATAAAACATATATAAAAATATTAATTGGTATTAATATTTTTATATAGTTTTATAATTGTTATTATACTTCTATAGTAATATTATATTTAGTTATATTAATTATTCTATAAATATATTCTTTATTATACTTATCTATTATTTTAATATATTTAAGTTTTAATTTAGGTGTTTTTTTAATATTATTCTTAATAACCCTAGTTATAATAGATTAGCTAATACTAATAATTCTAATAATCTCACAAGTTAATTTATTTTTATTATAAAGGTGATTATTATATAAATGAACTTTTTTAAAGAGAGATTTAAGCATTATAATATTAATTTTAAAATATTAGCTTAATAATTTTATAATATATATAATATAACAAAAAAAAGAAAAGACATATATAAATTTTGCTATTTATACCTTTTTAACTTATAAACCTATAAATTTATAACTCATCTTGGTTAAATTTTAGGTTTTGATATATCAACCAATAGCTATTAAAATATAATCAAATATAATTAATTATAATAAATTAATATAGGTAAATTATTTATTTTAATTTAAATTTATTTAATTAAAAATTATTTGAGATATAGGTAAATATATAAGTAATTTTAATTTTATAACTCACTTTTATAAGCTAATATATATATTAAAATTATAAATAAATATAATAAGAAATATATTTATAAGTGAGTTA
>JNEM01016548.1:0-11326 GCA_000697335.1 Conidiobolus incongruus B7586
ATTAATAATTTTTTTTAAGTTTAAAATTTAATATAAAATTCCAATTTTTGATAAATTATATAAACAAAAAAGATCAAAAATTTTTTAATATTTTAAATTATATATAGCTTAAAAAGTTGGAAATAAATTAATAATATAAAAATATATATTTAATATATTAAATAAATTAAATTGGATTTTATATATGATATTAATTATAACAAGGAATAATTTTTCCAATACTTAAGTAACTCTGGTTATCATATTAATTCAAGAAGTCACATTGGAGGTACCTTATTTTATGAACTGGTTGAACTTATCACCTAATAAACTCATCTTTCTATCTTCATTTTCAAAAGTATCTAGTCTCTAAGTTTTCTCATAATACTCACAAAAATATTGAGTAGTGATGAGCATAAGATATTTATTCATAATAAGCCATTTTCACCTTATTTGATGAACCCCATTAATTTCCCTTACTTTTGTGATATCCTATTATTTACCAATGACGATTCCTTGTTTAAGCTCTAAAAGTCTATTTCCTCCCATAATTATAGTTGTCAATTGTAAGAATATAACCTATAATATGTCAAATCATAATTGTTTGAATATGATATCAAAATATATTAAATTAACATTATTTAATTATATTATTGATTAACTTTAAAATTATTAAATAAAGAATATTAAGAAATTATAATATCATAAAAAGATCTATAATAAATAAAGAAAATAAAATTAACTCTTTTATAATATATAATATAAAAATAAAAATATTAAATATTAAATATTAAATTAAAATTAACTTTTTAATATATTATATTTGTTATTAAAAAATTTAGAATTTGCTTGTTTAATATAAAAATTAAATAAAAAATTAGTTATAATTATTTATAGAATATACCTTAAATAACTCATATAAATTATATATCTTATTATAGTAAAAATATCAATATAATGAAAATATTAATTATATTAAAAATTAATTTTATTTAAATAAAAAAAAGGAAATTTATTAATAAAAGATGTAGAGTATTTTCTTTTATATGCTAAATAAAATAAATATATGTAATAGTTGTCTATTTTCATTAAACCAATAGTTCTTAAAAATATGATATTTAAATTAATTTTCTTATTTAACTTAAATGATTGTTAATTAAACTAAAAGTACTAAAACAATATTGTAAAAATAGTTAATTAAATATTCGTTGAGAAAAAAATCAATTTATAATTTTTAGATCCAAGTTATGATAAGTAATTCTAATACCTTTCCTTTCAAGATCCGAAATAAGCATATTATATAAATGTTTAGTAGTAGGCCACAATTTCACCAGGGTCTTTAATTTTTCCATCATAATGGATATCAATCCTGTTTCGCCAAATGAAAGTTGATTTTCTGCAAGAAGGGTTCGAATGGCATACATGTAGGACCAAGGGAATATATTGTGTGATATTTCCAAGTAATGCAAATGAGATGAAGTAAATAATTTGAGATCATATACTTCTGTTGCAATATTTAAAATCTCTCTTGCGGATTTGGTTTTAGACAGCAATTCTAACTTCATTACCTTTATCATTTGTTTAGGAAGTTTCTGGGAATGCTCAGGAGAACTCAAAATTTTTTCGAATAAATCATTTGCTATAATTTTAAAAGTATGCCAGAAAAAATACTGGATAATGATTGCTATATGATATGAATCAAGTTGAATTTGGCTGCTTTGAAAATAACTCAAAGGAATTTCTCCAAGGGAATTGTGTTGAATAATATGAACAATATTTGCCAGCTTTTCCAATTCGTCAGTGTCGAAAAACATTTGAGGACTTATGCTGTTGTTGAGTTTCCTTGCATCTATTACGCTCACTCCAACATTGGTTTTAAAATTTACATGATTAATCCATTTTTTTAGTTCTAGTGAGGCTTCATTCAAATGATCGCAAGTTATACACTTATTAGTATTATACAATCTGGGAGAAAATGAATTAAAGCATAATTTTTGATCAAGCAATATACAATTCGCCCAAGTTAAAAATTTTTCAGTCTTTAAGTATAAACAATCATTATAATGACTAGGATGGTTTGGATCGTGAAGATAAAGTGTTTGAGAATAAGTTTTCACTTTAACTGTGGTTATTTGAAGTGATGGGAGGCCAATAGAAACTTCTAAGTCAGCAATGAGAAGAAGCGATTGTATCAGCTCTAAACTTGGCTCTGTTTCTGTATTTGCATAGTGCTTATAACATTGATAAAAGTATATATCATCAATTAGTATAAGATAATTACTAGTGTCACTATTGCGATTGACTTGGCCACATTTACATAAAAATTCACTTCTACATAAAATAGCAAATAATAATAACTTATACTCAGTTTGAGACTTCAAAAGGAGTGTAAGTTTTTCTGGTAAAAATACGGTACACCTGGGCAATATAAAGATTTCAAACAAATTTAACATTTCGGATATTAGATGATTTTGAGCTATTGTATAAATGTTATAGATTTACAAATAAAAGTTGAATAAAATGACTTACACAATCTCATAGACACTGATCTATTTTGTCGAGTGAAATTGAGATGTAATAGAAGAAACGGAACTCTATAGCTTTCCAAATCCTCTAAAAATCCTAAATTCCGTTCAATGATAGTGAATTTTCTCTTTGGCTTAACGGTTAAAGAAGACTCAGCTCCTACATCTATTAGTTCATTCATAGTACTGACAACATACTCAAACTTTTTGGTCAACGAAAAATGATACGGTTTTCTATCCTGTTTCGGTATATTTTTGAGATGAACATAGGGAGTGAAGCATTTAGAGCATAAAAACGTTTGCTTATATCTTTGTTGTAAAGCTGAGCATTTGTCACATTGTTTTAATTCTGTCCAGCTAGTCATATAGATATTATCTTAAATTTCTAACATTACAATTGTTAATCAAACCCCTTATAGAATTGTTCATTATTTATACTCATTTTTGCATTTGCCATTGTTTCAGGTTAAATTAATTCAAATAAATCGTACATAATAACGGTAATTTTCTGGATACATAATTATGAAATGGATTTTCCATAATTCTGGTAATTGTTAAAACTGATGCTTAGAACTAAATATTATACAATAATTTCCCACTGTAAATAACTGTCAATACCAATAATGCTAGTATACTTAATTACCTTTTTCTAATCTATTTGCTAGATATTTCCATTAATTTCTTCAGTTTAAATTTAATCCTATCAGTATTCATCCATACTTTAATTAAGCACTTTGTAAATACTTTAAAGATTTTATAGTTTTTGGTAATTTAATTTTCTATATATTATAACTAAAACAGATTATAGTATTTCTTTTAATATTTTATTGCTCTTATTAATAGGAGATAATGGTTATGCGGATGGATAATTATGTTTATATAAACGCAGTTTGAAAAGTAAAAATTTCTTGTCAATGATATTATTAATTTTCATAATATTGAAACAGTTAGTTACTAAATTTCACAATAAATTTATTATTATTATTATGATGGAGAATAATCTTTTCCATCACTCAAGAAACTCTAACTATTGCACTAATACAAGAAGTCACATTGGAAGTACCTCATTTTTTGAACTAGTTCAACTTATTACTTTCTGTCTGAAGTTATTCATAGCTACCCAAACTCAACAATTGAAACTAATATAAGATTATCGCAAGCTAATTAATAAACATATCTTTTCTATTTTTTAATTGTCATTTTCAAAAGTATCTAGTCTCTAAGTTTTTCTTGTAACACTCACAAAAGTATTGAGTTGTGACAAGTGTGAGATATTTACTTTATTTAAAGAATTTGATTTGTAGTAAGCTATTTTCACCTAATTTGGTGAACCCCATTAATTTCCCTTAACTTTGTGGTAATCTATCATTTACCACTGGTGATTCCCTGTTTAAGCTCTAAAAGACTACTTCCCATGTTTACAGTTGACAATTATTATTATTTTATTAAGAATATCAATAAAATAATATATATAAAGATTTTTTTAAAATAAAACTATATATATATTTTTAAGTTAACAAATAATTTATATATTTTATACTTGTAATATATATAATTAAAAATAAAAAATTTTTTTAATTTTAATTTTTTGAATATTATTAAAATTTAATTAATTTATATTACAAAAAATTTTAAATTAATTTACCTTAATTATTTGTAATTAAATTTTAATTAATTTAATCTAATTAGCATTATAATACCAATTTCAATTCTAGTTGTATTGATTTTAAAATTATAAGTTTGTTAGAATGCTGATTGTTAGCAATGTATTAAATAAGTAGCTGATGCAGACAAGCTACTGTTAGTCAGTGACAATACTTGCGTGAAGGATTAATTCTGAAGGTGAAATGACATTGCTGCCTTGTGAGAGATCTGCTGACATCCATTACTTAGACTTATGACATCAGTTCTTTTATATCTAATTATCAGCTAAATATAGTGCCTAGAGTTGAGATAGGTCTTATAGAGAACGAGACCCTTAGAGTAGAGTGATTTGTCTTCCGGGGTAACTCCCGATATGCGAATAGATGGCGAGGCGAACTTTCTCGGGCGGGTTAGCATCTAGATAATTACGAGATTTTCAGTATTAAATAGAAATATATTTGTCATTATTAAACTGAATCATTAATAATAAAAACATGATTGATATGATATATTATACATACACTTTGTTTTTAATGACTCTAAACTCATTGTAAGTGAATTAATAATGAATTTTTTATAAAATAGATCATTTAAAATATTAATTATTCATATGGATAAATATTGATCTATATTATTTAAAAATTTAAATAAATTCAGTAACATCTATATAATAATTTTATTCAGCTTTGTAGGTTCATTTGGAAAATGTTGGTTTATTGAAATATCATATATTACTGAAATATTACTTGTACAATGTTGTTTGATAGTAGAATTAGCATAAATCAATTGCTATTGGTTTAATAAATACTTTCTTCTAAAATCTGGTTTTCATTTTTTTGATTATATATCCTGTATAATTTTAATATAATTAATATTTTTCATCAATATTTTCATTATCAACAAAGTAAATTAATATAAATTGATAATATTATCATACATATTAATTGTTAATTACTAGTATTATTATTTTTTTCAATACTAGTTCATTTTAAGTATCCTTTATATTATGATTCTACCGATTGCTAGTAGTATGTTAATAATAGATAAGGAAGCGGCTTGTTTATTGCCTGTTTGGCAGTATATGTTAGGGCGTTTTATTGAGATTTGTTAAGGGTTTAATGTGCTTCACAAGAGACCGGAGGTGATGATGATAATGTATCTTTTATAGACCAATTGTCGGCTGTAGGTAGAGTAAAGAAGTGTATTGGGTTGCTAGAAGAATGAGACCTTGAAGTGGTGTGATAGGTTTGTTGGGTTAAGATTCCATAAGGTAATAGATCTCGAGATGAAGTTGATTGGGCGGGTTACCATTTATGTAACCACAATATATCAATAATTATGTATTTGAATATATCTATTATTTATCAGTATATAAATATTCAAATTAATATTCAAAAGTGCAGATAGATGAAAATATTACGATTTCATTTCTTTTTTTACCAATATGGTTCACGAACTTATTTGGTAAAAGAAATGAGATAGTTTAATAGAAACATTGTATAATAAAATAATTTTATTTGTTTTACATAAGGAGATAAATTGAATAGATGTAGAATACTTAGGAAAATATTTTAGGTGGAGATTTAAATCTAAATAGCTACAAAAATAAATATTTGTTTAGAATTAATTAATAAAATAATTTTTAATTTTGAAAAATTTATATTTGTTAGTATTTATTTTGATATAGTTGAAATCTATCCTATTTAATAAGTTAAGAAGATACGATTAACTGATTAATCCCCTATTATATGGACTAAGATACTGATATATTATAAAAGACTATACTTTGTAATTATTAGAAATATAATTACATGAAAATAAAAAGTGAAAAGTATTTATATTTATAAAATAGTTATCCAGATTATATTAAATTAAACAGCATTGAAATTATGAAATATTATCGAAATTTAATTATATGATATAATAATAAATTGATAATTACTACTATAGATTATATCCAATAGTTTAAAAAGTAAATTCTTTTGTTTTAATAAGCAAATTTATGTGCTATGTTGATTTGAATAATTGTTTAGTATCATATTAAATGAGGATCGATGATTCAATAATTTATCATATCTTATACATATAATATAACCTTTAGGTGGTATTTTAATAAAAACTAATTTTACTCAAACTTATGGAATTTCAAATCTTACCAAAAATGAATAAAAATTATATTATGCCAAAAATTTTATATTAATCATTTATAAAGATATATGAATCATAAATGATGGTAAAGGTTTTTTAAAATATGATATTTCGTAATGATTTAATACACTCAAAACTGAAAAATCAATAATATACCACTTATCTTATTTTTGAAAATCTTAAATATATTACCAATAAAATAGAAATTAATTTATTTAAGAATTTTGAATATTAGTTTTGATAAGCAATAAAGCTAATAAGGCTAGAATTCATTATAAACTTTTTATAATTTTATTTATCTATTATTTGAAATTGTAAAGATTAGGAATTTAAGTATTTTGTAGTTTTAATAACTAATTAAATAAATATTGATAAATTAATATTTTTGAAAATATTAATATTATAATAATATTTATAATATAACATTTTATAAAATTATTTTAATAAATTAATAATAGATTTTAATATTATATCTATTACAAAATAATAAAAATATATGAACTAAAAATTATAAAACTATATATAAATATATATATTAAAATGGAAATATTTCAAAAATAAATAATATTAACATATTAATTTGAAATAATTAATGATAAAATATTAAATAAAGAGAAAAATTTTAATTAATAAAAATATATCAAAATAAATATAATAATAAATTATTTTTTATTTAAATTATGTTAATTGATATATATTTATTAATTTTAATATTAAGACCTCAATATAATATAAAAAAACATTAATTTATTGTTTTGAGTTTTAATTTATCAATATAACTTATAATAATAAAAAATATTTAAATCAAAAAAAATTATAATTATTAATTCAATTAAAGGTTTTTATATATTTTAACAATATTTAAATTGGATTTAAAATATAAATTACTAAATTTATATATAATTTTTATAATTATGAAATTTTATAAAAAAATTCAAAACCTTGTCTTTTGGAAAAATTAATAATATAATATCTAAATAATTTAAACTAGTTAAACTTAATCATAATAAATTATAGCTTAAAATGAAAAGGTTTAATTATAATAAATATTTACTTATATTATCATAATTATTAAAATATAATTAAAGCAATTGGAAATAAGTTAACTTAAAAAAACTGGATTTAATTTCTGTATTTAATATGCTTACATAATATATTTTTCAAAAATTATAGTTATATTCTTTAAATTAATTTATTTTAATTAATTAATTATTTTAGATAAATTTTTATTTAATAATAATAATAATATTAATCAATTAATTTTTAAATAATATATCAAAGAATAAGATTACCAATTTAAATTTATAATTATATTATACTCTATAAATATTAAGAGAATATATATATATATATATATATATATATGTATTTAATTTAACTTATTATAATAAAATATAAAATTAATTTAATTATATAAATCTTAATATAAATAAAATTTTTATTAAAAATTTCAATTAATTATAATTTTGAAATATTATAAGGTTGATAAAGATCAAATAGTTTTGATATATTAATATTTATTGATTTAGATGGATCAGAGTATATCTCAAGTATCTTAATTAAATATATTTTTAATTATTATCAAAATGCAATTCAGAAAAAATTAAATGAATAGAATATTGAAAAAAAAAGCATATTAACTTTATAAGTAATATACATAATTCAATTGATATCATAAAATAGCTTTGTTAGTAATGTTATAAATTATATCATATAACTTGAATCAAATTATTAATAGAAATTTATATAATACTACTGTTTTCAATCGTAAATTTTAATTATTATTTTTAAATATCAAATTTCTTTTTAAAATTTTCAATTTACAATATATATTAATAAACAAACTCTATAAACACAACTATTCCAACTATTTTTTTGAATATTGAATTTAAAATTTTATGATAACATAAGAGTATATGAATTTATTCAATATTGATTATATATGACTTTACCAACGTTACAAATTTGAACCAGTTTTGAATTTGGACGAATAAGATTTGATATTTATTTTAAACTAAATTTTTCTCAATTTATTCCAGTTTAATCCCTATACTTGTTAAATATCGCAATATAACCTTTTGAATATGATTATAATTATTAATATATCAGCTTTTAACCTAAATCAATACTTTGAACGATAAATTTTACTTCGACAATAATATTACCAAAATATAAATTAAGTTTATCCGACGAAATTCAATTTATCGAATATGATTTTACAATTAAATATTGGGATAGGTATCCTTAAAATTTAAAACATTTTGAGAAATCTTTGGTAATAAAATTAATTATTCAAATTTGATTGCTTAATATAATCTATATGGAAAATATTTAAATTGACAATTTGAATTTTATTTTAATTGACCAAAATCAAATCTTTAAAAAATTGCTCAAATACAATCTTTTAATAGCTATTCATATTATTGCCAAATAGAATACTCTTGAATAAATAAATACATAGGTCATATTAATTTATTAACTCTGTTTTTCTCCCACTAAAATCCAAACTTAATTCTTTGAATGTCAACGAATAGTTTGCCTTCATTTTTCCAATAGTTTGAGTATCAAATTTACACAAATTTGCTTTGATTCAATAAATATTCCTTGCATTATCACATCAATCAAAATAATATAAAATTTAATTAATAAAAGAATTTTCTAGTATAATTATTTAATAAAAATAATATTTATATTAACTGTAAATAACTAAATAATTTATAATTATTATATTCTATAAAATTATAATATAACCGCAATAATTTCCAAATTGGTATTAATAAAATATTGTTAAACAATCTCTCATCTAACAAAAAAATTTAAATTTTAGTGGAATTAACATTATTTAAATCAATGCATAAGAATAACCCTAAATTATCACTATAAATATGCGTCAATGCTCATTTCCACCTTAAATGTTTTTCTTTTAATTATTACTAATTTAATAAAATAATAAAGAATGTCGAAATTGAGTAATGAAAGTCAGGCTACAAATAAGAAAAAATTGGTAATAGTTGGGGATGGTGCTAGCGGTAAGACTAGTTTGATGTTCGTTTATACAAATGGTGTATTTCCTGAGGTAACTATCTATTGAATATATATATACCTTAAAATTCACATTATATTAGGTTTACGTGCCTACAGTTTTCGAAAATTATACAGCTGCCGTTCCGGTTGATGGTCAGAAGGTGAATATTACTTTCTGGGATACTGCAGGTAAGCTTCAGGGAGATTGGTTGAATTTTGGATATTGATGATTTGAGTAGGTCAGGAAGGTTATGATAGATTGAGACCTTTGGCATATCCTGATACCGATATTATTTTGATCGCTTTTGGTATCGATAATCCTGACAGTTTGGATAATGTCACTGCTAAGGTAATCATTTAGGATTTGGTATCTAACTTCTTTATTGATCACTGTTAAATTTAGTGGGTACCCGAAGTGATTCACTTCTGCCACGGAACTCCAGTGATATTGGTGGGATGCAAGAAGGATTTAAGATCGGATCCTGAAACTATTGCAAGGCTTGGTGAACTTAATATGAAGCCAGTGACAATTGATCAGGTAAATAACTAATGCCAAGAGATATAAATCATGAAGATTGTTAAACTTTGGTATTTGTAGGGTCGTCATGTGGCACACCAAATCGCTGCAATTCGATACTTGGAATGCTCCGCCAAGACTGGCGAAGGAGTTGAACGTATATTTGAAGAAGCGGCTCGAGGGATTTTGAATCATAGTCCCAAGAAGAAGAAGGGAAGGGGATGTCTCGTATTATAAATCTTCTACTGGAAATTATCTCGAATCCCCTGTACGTTTTCCTCCTGTATAGAAATCCATTAAATAGTCTAGGTGAAAACCAGCTCTATTACCTTTTCAATTAATCTCATCGCTTATACTACTCTTATCTAAATATCGCACTTATCTCCTAATTAATCATCCATGATCATTATCTATAATATAATATATAATTGTTTGTCCAATACTATTAAAAATATAATATAACGATAATTTAATTCCTAGTATTGTCTATTCTATTTTGTTTTACTAATTCTCACTAACAATAGTTTATTTTCAAGTTCATTTGCATCCAAAACCAACCTGTTTTTTAAACTTTAAATATTCAGCAAATATACTATCAAGCTAAAAATCGAAATATTTAAATAATAAATATTGTACCTAGTCACACTTGTTGATTAATATTTAATATACAATAATCATTACATATACTTTTATCACAAAACTGACCATTTCAATTCAACGGGATCAATTTTCATATTTTAATAATATGAGTATATATATAATATCGTTATCAATATCCTGAATTTTCCTGTTAATCATATTATATGCAGTGTCCAGATAAGTTTAAGATCTGTCACAAAACCAGTTTTTAATTATCAATCAAGAGCTACATAAAAAATATCATGAATATTAAAGCTAATTATAAAATATCCATATTTTATATAAATTAATATTATATTTAAATAATTTATTTAATTATTTAATTAAAAATAAGTTCAAAAAAATTATTTTTTCATAGTATAAAAAACGTATTAAAATAATTTTAAAATTTTAATTTAATAAAATATTTAAAATTTAATCAATAATATAATAACTTTGATATAATCAAAGAGATATATTAATCATAGTTTAATTAATAATTAATCAAGTAATCATATTAAAAAATTATTTGATAAAATTATTATCCTTTCCAAAATTAATTATGTAAATTTAATTATATATTAACCTAATAATTATTAATATTTTTAATTAATAATTTAGGTAAGATATAATTTATATATTCAAATAAATAATATTATAAAATATTGATATAATCAATATATATTTTTTAAGAATATATTAACTAAAAATTTTAATATTAAATTTCAAAAATTTTTTACTATATATATACTTTAATTAATAAATTAAAAATAATTTTATATAATTAGGGATATTAATTTGAAATTTACATGATTTTAAAATAAATAATTAAGGTAGTTGTTAATCTGTATTATTTATATTTATATTAAAA
>JNEM01016554.1:0-13502 GCA_000697335.1 Conidiobolus incongruus B7586
GTTAAGTTTTACTGATACTAAAATAAAAGACTTTTGATGGTTACTATTTGGTTTAAGCATGATTAAATTAAACAACTAATTTTAAAAAATTCATTTTTTAATCAAAAAAATTATTATATATATATATATATATATATAATTCAAAACTATTTATTTTCCTATTTGTTTTGTATATATTTGCTTATTTGAAACTAATAATATGTTTGAAAAATCAGAAATTAAAAAATTTCCCATTTCTTCAATTCCATGGTAATAGTAATTAATATAATGTAACATAAAAATTTTATAATCCCAGCACATTTTAATATTGAAATAAAATTCAAAATATAGAAATATCACTATAAAGAAATCACATTTTAATGATTCATTCATAAAAATTATCTATAATAATTATAATTTAAAAAGATCAAACTATAGAGTTGTTATACAGGCTCTACTTTTAAATATTGCATTTAATTATTGTTGTATTGAATTAATATTTCATTATTAATGATTTATAATATTAAATTTAATAATCTTTAATTGAATACTTTAAGATTTAAATTTCTATCGTTAATATGTATAAATATAGTTTATATTAAATATAAATATTCATTATAAATAAATTCATATATATAATGATATATTTCATTATAATACACAAGAGCAATTTTTGATGTCTTATTCCATTAAATTTGGTTTTGAAAATATTAATTTAATAGATATTTTGTCTTCTATATAATTTTCCATAATCATTTTTATAGGCTAAACTTCAAAAACTAAATATTTGATAGTTTTCATTCTTAAACTCAATATATCAACTATAAAGCATTTTTAACTTTTTGAATTATCATTACATATCAAATCAACTGTATTCTTTGAATCAAATATAATTAAAACTTATATCAAGGATTTATGTCTTACACTAAGGTTAAAATTAATGGTGATTTTGAAATTTCCAAAAAATTGGTTTAATTTTTACAAATAGCAAATTAATTTTAAACGTTACAAATATATATAATAAATATATTTTATAATACTAAAATAAGGAATAAATAGATGGAATGATATACCGAATTTATGAAATGTTATCATAGTATTTTATTAAACTTTGTTTTTAAATTATTGACCTAATCTGTTCAATTAATATTTTCAAAATATTATAATTTTATAATATCCAGTTGGTGTAAATCATTTTTAATTGAGCAGGAAATGTTTATATTTATACTATCAATATTACTGCTACTATTACTCTATGATATTACGATATAATATAATATTACCAATATTAAAATTAATAATAAAACAATAAACCGATATTAACCAAAAATAATCAGAGCTATTATGATTTCAATTGAAAATCCTTTTACAGCATCACACCTTTCACACGAATATTAAATTAAACGATTTATAGCCAATCAATCTAAATTAGGGGTGATTATAATCTCGGAAAAATGTGCAAATTCATTAATTTTTCAAGGGTTGAACTAATCTATTTTATATTTTCCACATACAATAAAATATATTCCTGATCAATTCGCAGTTTAGAATAGTATAGCTAAATCTTGATTTTATAAAACTTAAGATATATAGTAAATAATCTAATAAGTCTGTGTTAAAAACCTTTTGTCTTTATAGTGCTATTGAGAAGAATATTAATATTACTCATATCATAATCAATTACTAATATGTAATAAGTTATAAAAGATATGATCTCTTAAGAATATTAGTTCATATTAAGTGTGACATGAAGAATTGATTTGATAAAAAAATCATGATTTCCCATAAAAAGATTATCAAATTCAACAATATTCAGTCTTATTCAGATTATCATATCCATCAAAATAAATATTTAATAGCTTATACGAGATTTAAAAATCATATTTAATATTTTTAATATTTTGTAATAATCAAACCTGAAAAGTGAATAGTTGATATATAGAAGATCATTTATTACAACATTTAATATAAAAAATATTGTAAGTGAATATCAATTTCATTAATCATAATTGCTGATAGTATTCTTAAATGTTTATAGATTCTAATTAATCGATTGTGAAGCCAACTAAAGCATTTAAAATGTCCGAAAAGTCTAAGAAAACCTATACTTGGGAAGAAGTAGCTAAACACAATACTCAGGAAAGTGCCTGGATCGGTATTCGTGGTAAAGTGTATGACGTAACTAAATTTCTTACACGTCACCCGGGTGGTGTAGATACACTTCTCTATTCTGCTGGAAGAGATTCAACCCCTACTTTTGAAACCTATCACAACTTAGATTCGGTGAATAAGGTTTTGGAAAAATACTACATTGGTGATATGGTCACTCAGGAGCTGCCCCAATTCCCCAGTCCCAACGATTTTCACAGAGACTTGAAGAAACAAGTGGTTGATAAGCTCCAAATGGAAGGTTTAGATTCCAAGTTGCCCGGATCCGTCTGGATGAAATATTGTTTCATCTATGCAACTGTCATTGGAAGTTATTATATGGTATTTTTGAATCCTTCTACTATTAATAACGTTTTGATTCAAATTTTGTTTGCTGGCTTATTGGGATTTGGTTGTGCTCAAGTCGGACTCCATCCTCTCCATGATGCATCTCACTTTGCAATTACTCACAATCCCATCGTATGGAAGGCGCTTGGAGCCACACATGATATTATTAATGGCTGCTCCTACCTCATTTGGACATATCAGCATATGGTAGGTCACCATTCTTATACCAACATTCCTGGTCTTGACCCAGATATCTATACCTCAGACCCTGATTTTAGAAGAATTACACCACAACAAAAGTGGTATGAAAAATATCTCGGACAAGAGTCTATTGTACCTTGGTTGTATGGGTTCTTAGCATGGAAAACTAGATTACAAGATATTTATATTTTGTACTTTGATCCATTCCAGGCAAAAATTAGAATCAACCCTCCTACTTTTTATCATACATTCATGTTCTGGTTTGGAAAGTTATTCTTTGTATTTTATAGAATTATCCTTCCTTCTTATTGGATGTCTTGGTGGAAAGTTGCTTTGATGCTTATTGTATCCGATTTAGTTTCTTCTTATTGGTTGGCGTTTACTTTCCAAGTCTCACATGTCGTTACTACCGTTGAATTCCCAACTCATGATGACCAAATGAGAATGAACATTGACTGGGCTCAAATGCAGGTTGGCACCACACAGGATTATGCTCATGGATCAACATTCTGGACTCAGTTGACTGGAGGTCTTAATTATCAAACCATTCATCACGTATTCCCTCATATTCACCAAGCATACTATCCTTTGATTGCTAAAACATTCAAAAAAGTATGTGATCAGTACAAGGTTCCCTTTTTATATCGAGTTGGTTTTAAAGAGGCTTTTAATGATCATTTGAGTCATTTGAAGATAATGGGATTAAAGCCTAAAACCACTCATTAAGATTAATAGGGTTTATCATTCTTAATTTCCCTGCAAAATTCAGTCTCATAAAATATTATTTTGGTTATTGATTTTGATAATAAAATATTTTATAATATTAGTTTTAATCTCATTTAATTAATTCAAAATTATATTTTAGGAGTATTATATATACAAAACATTGCTAAATACAAATTCAAGAGAAATAGTAAGATATAGTTAGCACAAATTTATTTAAGCTTAATATTTCATACTTATTACCACAATATATGTATATTTAAGACTTTTATATTGATATGATATATATCATTAATTTTAAAAGATATAAAGTACGCTTTTAGGAATATGTAAAGTAGATGATGCAATAATAAAAGTAGCATTGTAAAAGATATAATAAAAATTTTTGTAATTTTGTAAAGATCAAAAATGGAGACTTAAATAATATATATTAGATGGCCGAATTATAATTATGAAAATATTTTAAGAATTAAATATATTATAGTTAATTTCAAGTCAATAAAAATTTTACAAATTATTTTGAAAGGTAATATTCTTGTTAAACAGAAGTTTTGAAAATTAATTGTAGTTTGAAATAAAATATTAAAATAATGATATTGATTACTAGTCTCATATATTATATTAATACCGGCTTATTCTATTTAAGAAGTAAATTCTCAACAATTAAATTTGTAACTGTGGTCTGAGTGGATGATGAAAAAATTTTAATTTTGACATGTTGTACAGACCTTTAATAAAAATTATTGATGTGGTGATTGAAATGAAAGAGTAGAGCATATAATATAAATGAAAATATATGTAAGAGTTTAGAAAGGTATGTATTGATTAATAAACAAAAATTGGATTCATGATAATATGGGGAAAATACAATTTGAATAATTATGTTTTGATATATTCTTAATGGCGATTAAGCTGACAAAATACGCATGGTATTGGTGTTACCAAGACCACCGCGCCATCCTTGGATGGCAATGATAGCTTGACCACGCTTGACTAAGCCCAATTCAATACCTCTTTGAATACCCCATTCGATACGATCATCGACATCAGCTTGCCAAGGATTCTTGTGATGAAGGGAGGGGTCATTTAAGTCAGGCTTGGGCAAATCGCACAAGAAAGGATAGCAGCCACGGTATAAGTGAACTTGACGAGCAACTTGGGCATTACGAGTGACAGTGATAATAGGAACACGAGGGCGGTATTTGGCAATAAGACGAGCGGAGTCACCAGAAGTAGTCAAAACTAAAATAGCACCAACATTGTCTTGGAAAGAAGCATTGACGGCAGATGAACAGGTGGCTTCAGCAATGCTAGTAGGATGAGGAACTAAATCCTTTAAGTTATTGAAGAAAGGAGTGTAACTGATAGCATTTTCAGCAATTCTGCAAACTTGGCTCATGATTTCGACAGATTCAACAGGGTAAAGTCCCTTAGCGGTTTCACCTGACAACATGACACAATCAGCTCCATCCAAAATTGCGTTAGCAACATCAGAAACTTCAGCACGAGTGGGACGAGGGTTGTATGTCATTGATTCTAACATTTGAGTGGCACAGATGACGGGCTTACCAGCCAAATTACAACGAGTGATCATGGATTTTTGAGCAATGAAAACTTTAGAAATAGGGATTTCAATACCCAAATCACCACGAGCAACCATAACACCGTCAGTTTCAGTCAAAATATCGTCAAAATTGACAACACCTTGGTGATTTTCGATCTTGGCAATAATCTTGATATTCTTGCCCTCTTCACCCAAGGTGGCACGAATATCGCGGATATCTTGAGCAGTACGGATGAAAGAAGCAAAGATGATATCGACACCTTGTTCAACACCAAATCTTAAATCAGCCTTGTCTTTTTCAGAAAGGGCGGGGAGATCGACATCAGTACCGGGAAGGTTGACACCCTTGCGACTGGCAAGTTTACCACTGTTAAGCGCGCGAACTTTCAGCTCTTCACCAGCAATTTCCAAAACTTCAAAAGTTAGAATACCATCATCAACATAAATGTGTTTGCCAACCTCAATAACTTTGGTAATATTTTTATAGTCAATATAAAGGATTTGAGAGGTACCAGATTCTTTATATTGATCATTGGTAGTAAATATCATTTGGTGACCAGCATCAATAGCAATCTAAGCATCATGCTGTTTAGCTATAAAATAGTTGATATTAATATTTAATAAACTTACTTCTTCATCGTTAGTCATTAAACCAGTTCTAATTTCAGGTCCTTTCTAAAAATCAAAAAATTAAATAAAAAACCAACAAAAGACAACAAATAAAAAAAAATTTAAATTACAGTGTCTAAAGCAATAGCAACAGGGCGAACACCAGGGGCAGCATTGATAGCACGAACATTTTGAATGACAGATCCATGATACTAAAATTCAGGTTAGAAAAAGAAATAAAATTAATTTAAATTTGACTAACTTCATAACTACCATGAGAAAAATTCATACGAGCTATGTTCATACCAGCATCTCTCAATTTGGTCATAGTCTCAACATTATTGGTTTTAGGTCCTATTTAAAAGATATTAAATAAATAATATTTTTACAAACAAATCGAGTAAACAAAATTACCAATAGTACAAATGATAGAAGATTTGCGAACTTGTTTAGGTTCAACATCAATGTCTAATTTAGCGATCCAGTCAAGAGTAGTAGCCATTTCAATATATTTTAATAAATTTAAAAGTGTTGTTGAACAAGAATTTTAAATACAAGATTGATAAAGCGATCTATTCTCTATAAATAATTAATTAATAAATACAATTAAAATCATCAAAATAAGTGAGTAAATCTTACTAGAGGAAAGAGAAGAGTAAAGAAGGATTAGTGGTACAAAATAATTTAAATATTTTCAATTCTTAATCACATTCACCTACTTGCACACCCCCTTATAAATATAGAATTTTGGGTCAATTTTAGCCTAAAAAATTATACATTTTGGCCAGATGACAACTTAATGACATTAACTTAAAAGGGTCTATTAACAGAATCATCTATTCAACGTGACAATTTCACTTTAATTTGATTTGATCAGCTTTGATAATTAATTAATCTGATGCTATATTGATACTTATCTTTTATAAAATATAGTATGGATTAATTTTGATAAAGTTGATGATAACACAGATATAATTTACAAGTATTATTTATATAAATTTTAATTAGATGAATTAAATAAATTATATTTATTTTTATTTTATTTCCACTCATTAGTCTCATGATATTACTGAGATACTATTAAAATCTTTGAAAATAATAAATATTGAAAAATTCAATTTATCAATAAGTATTTTAATTTTAATAGTAAATAAAAATTTCAATTAATAAATTAACACATTAATATACTAATAATCAAATATTTGACCCTTATCAATTGAAAACTACATCAAATATTCGCAAATATGTGAAAAGATCTTTATCTAGTAAAAGCTCAGAAAATAATTTATATTATTTGAATTAAAGATTGATGACATTAATTAAAATTTGATTTCTCATCAAGAGAATCCATTTGAAATCATAAATTCAGTATGATTTATTCCAACAATCCTTGATCACAAGCTTATATCATTCATATTTGTAATTAAATGTTGGATATTTAATCGAGTATCATTAAACTTATTATAAGGATTATTAATCAACATCTCTTAATTATTTTTTATTTTTTTCTTCAACTACTATAAAAACTACTGAAATATATATATATCACCATTGAAGAATTTTATTCAACTTAGTTGTACTGAGTAAAATACTTATTATTTTTCAATTAAATATTATTTCACAACTCCACTTACAAATGAAACATAAATTAAATTACTTATTTTAGCCTGATAGATCAATTCTCATATATTTCAAAATATATATGAATAATATCTTTTTTGATTATAATATATCATTTAACTTATTTTTAAAAAGAATTGTAAGTGAAATAGTAAGTATTATACGAGTTTGTAATTAATTGACGATGAAAAATACTTTAAGAGGTTAGTAGAATGTTGTCAATTTTGACCCAAGTAATATAATAAAACCGATATCAATCGCTTAAACATTATTGAAATAATTAAATAATCAATGCACTCAGGCTATTAAATTAATAAATGCTATCAAAATACAACAACCATAATGCTCAATTTTTCTTAATTTGATTATATATTTGACGGTTGAAAGGTGATAATTCAATATTTCAGTATATTGTCAATTTAAATTTGTAAGAAAATCTCAAAAACTTACAAATCCATGAATAGTTAATTTTCTCCATAAATATAGAGTAAAGATACAGTTAAATTTAACGGAAAAACTAAGTATTTATCGGCAGACCAAAAAAGGTGTTATTCACTGAGTTACAATAATGTCATATAATTTAATGATATTTATTAGATAAAAATATTCATTTTATTCAGAATATTTTTATTTTTAGAATTTAGGCTCAAGGTTACATTTATCATGAAACTTTGATAAAGGATTTGAAGAATGGGCAATTGAAAGATAAGAATTTCTTCGAAATTGGCGCATGTTTCGGTGGTGATGTTCGTACATCGATCTTAGAAGGATGGGATCCTAAACATATTTATGTAAATAATCTCATTGATGACTATTGGAGAAAATCTTTCAATTGTTTGAAGATCAAGAGGCTCTTGAATCAAAAGGAATCAACTATGTATTTGGAGATTCATGCGTTCCAGAATATCTTGAAGTAAATTATCTATCACTCGTTAACAAGATAAATTTTGTTCAAGCAAATGCAATTTTACACGTATTATCGAAATCCCAAGTGGAACAACTATTGACAAATGCATTCCAAATGACGTCACCTGGTAGCTCTGTATTCTTTGGACTTGTAAGAATTACCAATCAAGAAGGAGATTGGTTTAATGATGAGAGATCCAAACAAACTCGATACTTACATTCAGTTCAATCATTAAAAGAGGCTCTTGCTAAACATGGATTTGTTGATATTGAGGTTAATGAAGTGAGTATTGGACAATTTAAAGAAAAAGGACCTACCTTTTTCAATGTAACTTATCCTGATGCTAAATACGAGCTTACACATATTTTTTGCAATTTTACTGCTTATAAGAAATAAATAATTTATACTTTGAAATAATATCTATTTTTTGATCAATATTAAGTATTAGAAATAGATGTATACTGCAGCCTGTAATATATAATTAAATGATAGTTATTGAATACTAACCCAAACAAAATTGAATATAAGAATCGAAATTTTAATTTCTTATATCACTAATTATTATAATGATAACTTTGTTATATTTAATAATGTTTTAATTCGAACTCTAATATTGCTGTATTTATCATAGTAATTAATGAACTACTATTTATCAAAATAAATTCCATTCTAAAGATAAAATCAGAATAAATCATTTGTACATGATTTTATATGATAAAATAAAAAATTTGTTTACATTTCATTCAATATCATGATGTAAATTATAACCATATGATTGTTATTAATATACATCACTATTTAAATAATCAATTTTATCAAAATATTTATTTAAATTTGGAAAGCGAGGTATCTAACTAATATATTTTGAAAATCTTGCATTGAATTATTAAGAAATAATAGTTTTTATATTGTTACTTCACATTGCTTATACTGATACTTTATTTATCGAATAATTAAAGTTAATTTAAATTTATATAATGTTATGAATGATATAAGTATATCTTTATTTCAATAAGCAATGAACCTAGATTTTGCAAGTAAACTATTAAATATATCTCTACTATATTTGATAATTAATTTTACTGGTGACTTCGATATCTCTTGATTTCACTCATAATTGAACTTATCCAAAATCAATCAAATTAGATCACACCTGTTTAAGTCCTATTTAGAGTCTACAGATCCCAAGCGGGTAAATCTCAATACCAACCAGGTAAACTAGCTTGATTGTTCAATAGCACCAGGGTATGTTTCTAGTAGCAATGGTATTTTTATCGATTTTTATATGATAAAGGTACTTTAAAATCATATTAAATTTAAGTTTTGTAAACGAATAACTAAAATTATAATGTATTTTGCTTGGGAGATATTCAATCCAAATAATTTTTCTATATTAAATATATTCTCATGTTTTCAATAAATTTTTCTTATATTTGTAACAAAACTAACCTAACATTGATTCTATATTCTTACTCCTAGTATATTTTTGGCTTTTCTTATAATCTATTAAGTTTGAAATGCAACAAATAACATAATATATAATTTATCAATTTGTTTGATTTGATTATTTTATAGTTTGTCTGTAAATTATTTAATTTTTTAAATCACTTTTTCAAATTATAATTTAATATATAGGAAAAATCTTTTTAAGACTATTCAATCATTACTTTTATATGAGTGCGACAAAAGCAATATTATCTTTTAATATCTCTTTAATATTATTAAATAAATAAACCAAAAAACAACTTTTAAAAAAGTTATTAGATTAAATCAATGGCTATTTTAATTTTTTGATTATATTCTAATTAAAAACTTTGTTATCAATTTTAAGTTTTATTGCTATTAAAATAGAATTAAAGAATTTACCAAGCTTTGTATTTTAAAATAAAAGTGATATTCAAGTTTTTCAATAGTAGTTTTATTACTTAGATGAATTTCTTAAAATTTAATTTTTTATATTAGTAATATATACTTATAAGGGATTGTTTATTCTTTATACTGTAAATTGTACTTAGTTATTGATATATATATATATATATATATAGGTTAAGACAAACCATTCATTTTGATCTTAACAAGATATTAATCTTAAATTAACATATTTATCCCAAACTATTATATGAATATCTTGAAAAATTTAAATATTTTTATTTTGTTTAAAATAACTTATATTTTTTGGATTATTATTTTAAATTATATTTTATATGTATTTTATTTATACCCAAATTAATAAATTATTTTTCCCTAGAAAATTATTGGATATTATAACTCTATATTGAGGTTTTCTAGCTAATTTGTATTATTTATTTCTTAGACTAAGGAATATAAGTCAATATTAAATAAATTAAAAGATCAAATATTTAACAACAAAGTCTTTTTATGTCAAAAATAAAGTTTTTTCAATTCTTTTGTATATTTATTCTAATAGGGTTGATAAACATCAATATTAAGTCCTGATCTAATATCACAGAGAATTATATATTTAGAGAATTTTTTTGAAAGTATTTAACTTATTGATGAAAAATTTGTTTTTAATCTTTTAAACAAAAACTTATATAAAATTTTTATTTTTTTGAGCTTAGATATTGCTTGTTATTAGATTGAAAAATTGCAAGATAATAAGGATGGAATAAAACTTGAATCAATTTCGAGTTTTATCCCTATACCAAAGCATATTAATCAGATTTTGATTCATACTTATTATTTGGTAATAGAAACCACTGAAGTTGTTTTTATTTGTTTAAGCTTGTCATATGCATATTTAATATCTTGTAATTTCAAAATAAAAAATTTTTATATAATTATATTTAAGTATTTATATTACTATAGATATTTTTTAAGGCCTAACTAAATTTAAATAGGTATGCTAAAAATCACTAAGGATTTTGCTAATTAAAAATTATCTAAAATAATTAGATTGTCAAATTCAATTGCTTGTTATACATTGTGAACATTATAAGCAGATATGTTTCAGCAAAAATCATAAATGTAATATTTTGATTAAATATTTTATTATGATAGCTTAATTTCCTTTTACGAAACCCTTCATTTTATAGAAATAATAATGTTCTCTTTGAATAAATCAAACATTTTAACATACTATTTTGTAAATTATTAATGAGACAATAAATGTGTTAACGAACTAATTTCTAATATATTATATATTGATTAAGACCAAAAGGTAATAATTTTCTATAATTTGGATTCAATAATATGTTTCAGTTAATTTCATAATAGATAACGAATATCCTAAGGATAATAATATAAATTTAATATTTGACATTACTATATTTTTGAATTTACAAGTTTTAATCAGTTCAAAGGTAAAAGGATAAAATATCGAATCGCAAGTATGATAAATTTGGTATTGAAATTGAGCTAAAGTTATAACAGTTTAATAAATTCAAATTTATTTATAGATAGACAACAAAATATGGGAATATGAAAATTTAACTTTAATACCTATAATAATATTATAATATATATATTTATATTTATATATATATTTAATTTTAATTAATACCAATATATTTGTTATTATTGGAAAATATTATATAATTCTATTATATATATCATATATATTATAATTATTATTAACAAATATGTTATTACTATGATATCTGTTTTTATTTTGTAAATATTAGTCAAATCAATAATTTAAAATAATAAGGGCCTTTATACAAATCATCTATAATATGACAATATAAATTGATATTTTATCAAAAAAATAATAATAATAATAATAATTATAAACTGTTCTTTCTATCTTATTTATATAGAGTAGATATATTAATTTAATAATTTTCTTAATATATTTGATAATATATATCAGATTATAGCTATTAACTGAAAGATAAATAGATAATAATATTAAAATTTAAGATAAGGACCCTAATTGGGTCCATTAGCTATTAAATTTTAATAATATTTTTGATACTAAGGGTCATAGTAAATATGATCAAATGAATTAAATAAAATCAACAAATATAGAATAAAATTATAAATAAAGTAATAATTTTAAAAATGTATAATTTATTTTTTCAAAATATATTGAGAAATTAAACAAAGTTTAGAATATTTTTAAGTTATTTAATAAGCAAGAATTAGTTTTAATTATTAGTTTTAAATTATATATTACTAATATTTACTATATAAGTATTTTTTAAATAATAAAAACAAAAACCATTTATCAAAAAAAGTATAAATTCTTATTATTAAATAGTAGCTATAAATGGATTAATATTATTACTCTGGATATTAAAAAAATAAGACTTTTTTAAAAATTAAAAATAAATAAAAATTTTATATAAAATTTAAAATAATATATTTATAATATAAAATCAAACCTGTCTTTTACTATCAAAGAATCTTTGTCATATTCTTAGCAAACTTTTAATATTTTAAATTAATTCCATTATTAGAGACTAAAATATAATATTTTAAAAACCAATGAAATTTATTTATAAACTTATTTTTTTTTAATTACATAAAACAATTATAGTTTTATACGTTAAAATATAACAAATACATTAGATATAGTGACTGTTTTTAGTCTTTTTTAATTAGAAATTTTTTTAAAACATTGGTTTATTAAAATTTATAACTATAATATAAAATAAAAAATATCTTCAAATTATATTAAAAATATTAATTAAAATCATTTTTGTTAAAAAAATTATCATAAAATTTATTATTAAATGATTTTCCATCAAAAACTAAATAATAATATCATTTGCTAATATAGTTTATTATATAAGTTGATTTTTATAAATATAATATTTGTTTTTCAAATTTATATAAAAATTATTTTAACTTAGTATATTAATTTATGTTTTATTAAAAAGATATATAAAGGGATATATAGTTTATTCATTATAATAATACTTTGCAAAAGTATTAATTTTTGTTATACTTAAGTTGGTTATAATTATCTATAATTATTAATTATTATTTAACTTTAGAAAAAAAATAAAATATTTATTTAATATTATAATTTATTAGATTTAATTTTTAATATATATAATATAATTTTATGATTAATATTAAAGTGATTTGATAACCTTTTAGCTAAGAAAAGATGTTTTTCAATATATTTCTTATATTTCTTATCTTTTTATTAAGTAGAAGAGTAATAATTCAAATCAATTATTTATATTTTAATAAATTTGGAAAGATTTCTTTTTTAATTTTAAATTTACTTATTGATAAATAGCTGATCTAAATAAAACATTATTTTAATAAATAATATATATATTATAAATGATTTTAATAGGTTTGTAATAAAGTTTTATTGATTCTGAAATAAAACTCTTGATAAATAATATTTTATTTAAATATAATTAAATTAAAAAAAAATCTTTAAATATTAATATTTAAATAACATAAATAATTCAGATTATATAT
>JNEM01016557.1:0-26149 GCA_000697335.1 Conidiobolus incongruus B7586
AATTAATTTTTACTCCTAAATAAAATATTTATTTATATTAATAGAAAAGTTTATTTTAGCTTTTTATTTATCTTGTTTATATTTAAAAAATTAATATGAAGGGGTTTAAATTTAATTGATTATAATAGTTTAATATAAAAACTTTTAGTTATATTTTTATTTTTATCTATATATAATTATTTTTTTCAAATTTTTGTTAAATTTTGAATATATATTTGTTTTGATATTAATAAAAACATGTCTATATTTTAATATATATAATATATAAATATAATTAATATTTAATTATATTTATAAGTATGGTGGTAAAATATTAATATAATATAAAGGAAAACTCTAATATAAAAGTAATATGACACAAAATATGGTATTATAATATAGTTATAGTGTATAAATATAAAAAAAAGTTTGATTAAGCTTCAAATTAGGATGAGTCACTAATATATGAAGATTTATATTAAGTAGTGCTAATATATTATAGTATTGATAAGATATAATCTTAATCTTAAAAATAGTAATAAAGATAAAAAAGAGTAAAAATTAAGAGGAAAAAAGAAGAACCTAGTTTATTAAATAATTCAATGCTATTTATATAATTAATTTAATTATAAAAGTATAAATTAATTATATAATTTATAGTTAATTGAATTATATAGAAATATATATAAGAATTTAAAGAATTGGTCTCTTAATACTCCCCTAATAAGTTTCTTAGAAGAGACATATTCCTTAGATTTTTACAAATAGGTATAATAGGTTAAAATATTCTTAATATTTTCTAAAAGTTCTTATGTAGCTTCTTTAATAAGATAACCTATCTATTTTATATAGAAATAAAGCTTATTCCTAATTAATTTAGAATTAATTATTTAATTAATATAGAATTTTTCTTCTCTATCTTAATTAATAATTAAATCTAGTTTTGAGGCTATTAATCAATTAAGAAAAGTTTTAAAATCTTCAAAATAAGGTTTGATTTTAAATATATAAAAAGTAAAGTTGATCTTAAAAGTTAAAGCTAATTCTAAAATAATATTTTTGAAATTTAAATTAATAAACTAAATTTTATAAAGGTTATAATATAATAGTAAGTATTTTAAATTTAAGCTTAATTTAAATAAGATAGGTTTAAAAGTAGATTATCCTAAATATACAAACATATTAGTTTTATATTTAAGAGGATTTCTAAATAACTTTAAAATTATCTTTTTATGATTTTTTAATTTTCTTTTAAGTTTAATTTAACAATGGAATTAATATATTTGATATTAAATTAAAATTTAACAATATTTAAAGATAAGTTAATTTAATATTTTAAAGCAATTATTAAATTAAGAAGTTTATTATAATTGATAAAATAAAAGCTAAAACCTGTTGATTTATTAACAAGTATGTTGAATAAATATTAGAGTTGGTAAATATAAGTATCTTAATTTAATTGATTAATATTAATATAAGCTTTAATTATTACCTTGAATTTGAAAAAATGGGAAATTTTTTAATTTCTGATTTTTCAAATATATTATTAGTTTGAAATAAATAAATATATACAAAGTTAATAGGATATTATATATTTTTAATATATATATTTATATATATATAATAATTTTTTTGATTAAAAAATTAACTTTTTAAAATTAACTATTTAATTTAATTATGTTTAAACCAAATAATAATTATCAAAAGTTTTTTATTTTAGTATTATTAAACTTAACCATAAGCCCTCTAAAATTATTTAAAATTTACAAACAGTTTTTAGTAATGAAGTATTATCTAAATTAACAATTTATCACTAGGTAAATTACTTTAAGATTAAAAGAGAAATTATCTAAAACCTGTTAAAATCTAAAAACTAACTTCAACTATTACTTTTTCAATTATTAATAGAGTGAATAAATATATTAAATAGTACCTTTTTATTTTAGCTAGAGAATTATCTAAGAACTTTATTATTAGTTTTATAAGTATTTTATATATATTAAAGTTTAAACTCAAATTAATAAATAAAAATGTAAAATAGGTACCTTATAATTTAACTAAAGTTTAGAAAAAAGCTAGAGTAGTTATTACTAAATAAATCTTACTAAAATATTACTAGAAGCCTAAACTTTTACAGTGAATAATTATAATTGATGAATCTTAAATCCCTATGTATAATCCTTTACCAAAACACAAATCAAAATGCTAGATTAAGCTAAATCAACCCCCTCTATAAATCCCTTTAAATAAGTATTTTATTAATAAGCAAATCTTAATTATTGTAATAGATTATAGTGCTATATGCTACTTTTATTTAGTTCTTGAAGGAAAATCAATTAATAGTAAACTTTAGATTGCTTTTTTAAATAAAAGTATTTTTAATTAGTGTTCTTAATATAATTTAAGAAGACTTATTATTTTGTATGATAATTGTAAAATTTATAAATCTAAAGTTATAAAAAACTTTCTAATAAAAATAACTGGAAAGAACTACCACATCCAGTATATTCCTTAGATTATAACCTATATGATTATAATTGCTTTAGGCAATTAAAAAACCAGCTTGCAAGAAAGAAAATTTCTGCAAGAAAATTTAATTGGTTTGTGAAATATCAAATTTCAGTCTTTAATAAAAAGAACTATTTTTTAAATACTAGATCTTTGCTAAAAGTATAGTAAAAAGTTATTAATAATAAAAGAAACTATTAAATTTATATTATATATTTATTTTTATGTATTATATATTAAAATATTTATTTATTTTCAATTGCAAAAAATTCCCATTATTAAAAATATAGAGTAATATTTATTTTAAGTCTTTAATAATTTTTTCAACAAGTTTATTAGTTTAATAATAATTAATAATAAATATAGCTAAGTTAATTCTAAAAGAAAAAATAATAACTTTTAAAATTAAAAGTTAAATTATATATCTTTGTTAAATATAATAATTTTTGGAATTTTATAATAGGTAAAAATATTTAAGAATAATAATTGTATAATATCTTTAATTATAAAGGTTTTAAAATAAAAAATTAAAATAAACATATTTAAAGAATAAATTAATTATAATTAGTAAGTTAGTATTATTACTTGTTAATTTAAAAGTTTTTATAAAATTAAGTTATAATTATTGTTAAGTTTTATTAGGGACTTATAAGGGAATAAGTTTACTATATCTTAGTTGGGTATTATATTTAGTTTTTTAATATATATCATAAGTATTAGTGTTCTTCTAAATTAATTTAATTAAGGAAAGCTAGTAATATTTTATTTTAATTCTTTTACTAATTTTTAACTAGTTTTAAAGTTTTTTAATAAGTAAGTTATAATAATCATTAAATATTACTTATTAAATCTTAAGAATATTAAAGATATATAAATAATTATTATAGTAGAGTAGGTTATAAATAATTTTAAATGTTTTAACATATTTTAATTAATTTTCTAATAATTTAAAGAGTTCTTCTATAACTAAAATAAAGAAATTATTATTTAGTAATGTTTTTTAAAATAATTTAATAAATTTTTTATTTTCATTATTAATAATCATTAAGTTAATATTTGGTAGGTTTTTATAATTATAATAAAAAGATAAATATGTAAGAATTTTTAACAAAATATCTATAACATAATTTCATTAACTTAAAAGATATTAAATAAAGAAAAGATATGCTTAGATAATTTTAATCTATTTAAATTATCTTCTTAACAAATACTTTTGAGTTTTTAAATAAATAAGTATTATATAATTTATAAATACTAAGAAAAAATTGTAAGATAAGAAATATAAATGATTTTTGATTATTTTTATTAAAACAAAGAGTTTTTATTTATAAACTATATATTTTAATTTAATTAGTTTTATTTTCTTTATTTAAAATATTTTTAACATTAAAGTAATATTTGTGAAGTTAAACTCAACTTATTCTCTTTTATTTATTATTTTATTTTATAGTTAAAGTGTATAATATAAATTAAATTTAAATTAAGTTAACTATCTACTAGTTACAAAAAAATTAAAATTAATAAAAATAATGGTAGGTAATTTAAGATTAAAAATAAATAAGGTAAAAACATTAGTAATATAGAAAATTAAAGCATTTATGTAAAAAATATATAATAAGATTTATTTAAAAAGAAAATTTATTTTCAAGAGATTAATTAAAAAAGTTATAAACTCAACAAAAAAATCAATGAAATTTTTAAAATAATTCAATAATCTAAATATAAATATAAGTTGATCTCTGTTTATAAGTATAATAAAAACTCTTACATCATTAAGTTTAATTAAATCAATGTTAATTTCTTAAGAAAAAATAATATAACTATAGAAAAAGATAGAAAAAATATTAAAAATATATTTTAATAACTTTAAAGATAATTTATATTCTTTAAAAATTTTTAAGATTTAATTAACATATTAAATATATTTTTCTTTAGTTTTTAAATAGATTAAAATATTATTAAGGTAAATAATAACAAAGGTATTAAATATAAAGTTAAAAAGGAAATTGATAAATTAAGTAAAAGTTATAAAGACATTATATAATTTAAAGTTTATAATAATTATATAGTAACCTAATAAAATATTAAAAATAGTTAAAAGAATAAAATTTTCTTTAACTTTAATATTATAGTTATTATTTCTAATATCTAATTTAATAAATATAATTGATTTAAGTAACTTATCTTTAATATCATGTTGGTTTAATAATAAAGTTTTATCCTTAATAGTTTTAAAGTTTAAAATATAGTTATTAATATATAATCTCTTATTATCATTAGTTTTTGATATAAAGAGAATTAAAGATTTTTATATTAAAAAAAAGGTTTAATATATTTATTTTTAAGTAATTTTTAAATTCCTTCTTTTAAAATTTGATATTATTCAAGAGATAAATAGTAAGTAAACTTTAAGTATAGTTGTATATCTAAAAGAAGTTTAATTTTATATCTATTATTATGTTTAAAAGGTAATTTACTTATAAGTTTAAAAATATTAGTAAATTAACTCACTATATTATATAAGAAGTAATTATTAGTTATAACTTTATTAAAATTAATAGATAAAGTACTAATATATAAATAATAAACAAATATATATCTTTATAAATTATTAAAGTTTTTAATTAGTTTTTTACATTGATTTTTACTTATAATAATAGAATTATTTAATATAATTATAAAATTAATATTAGGTAAAATATTTGGTAGTTATATAGTAAATTAATATAGATTTTTTCAGATTAATTCTACTAATCTCTTTTAGAATATAAAAAAAATAGATTTGTGACTTTTTAAAATAATATTTATAGATAAAAAACTATAGTATTTAAATTAATTTTAACTTAATATAAAATTATAACTAATGTTACCAATTAAAAATTTAATATATTAATAATAGTTAAAAAATAATGATAGATATTTAAATATAGTGTTAAATGCTTAATCTATAAAATTATTAATATATTTAATTATTAAACTATTTTTTTAAATAAGTAAAGATAGTTTTGAAAAAATAAAACAAAAGTTAATATAACTAAAACAACTAAAGTAAATTCAAATATTAACAAATATACTTATAAAATATCTAATTAAAATAAATAATAAAATAATAATTAAAGGTAAAGAATTATAAAATAACTTAGTTACTAGAATATTATTAGTTTGTAATAGTTTAATTAGTTAAATCTCTTTAATATATATAAATTATTTTATAAAATAATTAGTCTATTAAAACTTTTATGGATTAAATTAGAATCTGCTAATTAATTATAAAAGAAGTGATTTTAAAATTATATTAATATTATTCAAGTTTAATTTATGGTTAGTAAATTAAAATTATTAAAAATAAAACAAATATTATTTTTTAAAAAAGTATTTATTAACTTTATAAATAACTTAAGTTTTGTAACAATAATAGCAACCTTTATTTATTTTTAAATTAATTTTAACTTTGTTATTAAAGGTTTTCTTATAAAGTTTTAAAGCAGAAATATTTATCATTTGAAATTTAAATAGGTTAAAATGAATTTTAAAAGGTTAATTCTTAAGATAAGAAAATTTAGTTATAAAGTAAAAGATATTATTAATCACAATTATTATATCACAAATGTTAGAAAAAAACATATTATTAAAATATTCCTTGTTAATTAACTAGAGTTTTATTTAAAGATTAAAATATTATAATAACTTATAGATTTATTTTTCTTCAGTGATATTTAATATATTTAAACATATCTTATTAAATTTCTTAATTAATTACCTTGTAGAAATTTTTTATTTAAGTTGGGAAAACTTTTCTTTTGTTAATTAAACTTAATTTTTTAAATAATAACTTCATTAAAAGTTTTTTCTAATTGTTTAAAGGTTTATATTCTTGTAATAAGTTATCCCCCTAAAAATTCTTTAAAATTAAATTTATAATAAGTTAACTACTAGTTTTAAATTAATTTTTCTAAAAAAAATAGCTAATTTAAACATATTCTTTAAATCTTTATTTAAAATTAAATCAAAATAATCCTTTATGTTTTTAAAGTAATTTTCAAGCTTGTAGAAGATTTTAAAATTATCATGAGTGGTTAATTTATCCTTGAAAACACTAAATAAGAAATTTAATATATTGATAGTAGTGAAATAACTAATTTACTAGATTTAAGCTTTTTAAGTTAAATTTTTCTTTATTAAAAATTGTTTAATATAAGTTTTTTAGAGGGTAGCAAGATTTTAAAGACTAAAGTTTTAGATTCACTCAATAATTAAGCTTTTATCATTATTAGAATAATATAAAAGTATCTTTTTTTAGTAGTATTATAGTATATAGTGTTAAATTTAAGTAAATTAAATTATAAATAAAATTTAAAATAGTATTAAATAGATTTAATATAAATAATTATTTGTTTTAATAGGTTTTTAATTGTTTTGTTGCTATTACCATATAAACATAATAGTAAAATACTAATATAGTATAAAAAAACATTTTAATATAAAAGTAGCATAATATAGAATATAATATTATAGTGTAATTATAGTGTGCAAATATAAACAAAGTTTAATTAAACTTTAAATTAGGATAAATCATTGATATATTAAGATTTATATTAGGTAGTGTTAATATACTATAGTATTGATAAGATATAATCTCAATTTTAGAAATAATGAAAAAAATAAGAAATAATAAGAATTAAGAGAAAAAAGAAGAACCTAGTTTATTAAATAATTCAATATATTTATATAATTAATCTAGTTATAAAAGTATAAATTAATTATATAATTTATATTTAATCGAATTATATAGAAATATATATAAGAATTTAAAGAATTAGTCTTTTAACAATATTAATTTTTAATTAAAGTGATCAAATAATTTTAATATATTATTTTATATATATATATTTTAAATATTTTCAGAGTTATAAGGTTAAGTTTTGATGTTATTGAAAAAAATATATTTCATAATAATTATTATATTTGAAAAATCTATTTTATTTTTAAATATTGGTGAAAAAATATGTTGTTTTAAAAAATATATACCAATGAATATATTTAATTTAATAATATTTATTTTTTTATCAAATCTCTATCTAATTGAATTCTTTTATAGTTAATATAATATTTAAAAATTAAATTTTTCAAATACTTTCAAATATTTTTTATTTTAAACTTTAAATATTATCGAAATTTGATTAATATATTTTGAATACATAGAATAAAATAATTTAAATTTAAATTTAATTATTTTATAAATAATAATAAAGTTACCATGTCTGAATAGATATAAGCTTAATAATAATAGTATATAATTATATAAAAAAGAATAAAATTAATTATGATGATGATTTTATATTTCCATATATATTAATAAAAATCAAGTGAAAAATTTTTTCATTATTTAAAACTCATTCAAATATATATATATTTTTATTTAATCCAAAGTTTATTATATTCTCATATTCTCTTTTATTTTTAACTATTAATTATTGATATCTTAATATGTTTATTTTCTATTTGAAATAGATAAATTTATGAATACTATCACAGACCATGATAAATAACAGTTCTGAGAAATTATTTATAAATTTTGATATAATAATATATTCTTTGATTATAATGGGTTTTTATATTATTCCAATTTTGAACTATTATAATATTTATTTTAACGAGAAAGAAAATTGAATTATTAATTTAATGAATAAATTTTAATTATTATTTAATGCTTCAAATATCTATTATAATTTTGAGATAAAGTTCGTTAAAGTAGAAATTTAATATTAAAAATTAATATAAAAATAAAAAGAAAAATTTATTTCTTGTTAATAAATTGGGGTTATATCTTATCATACAATCCGAAATATAAGTACCAAAAAATATTGAGTTATTTATTTGGTTTTAATTTAATAAAATGTAACTATAAAGGAGATTTCAATTTCATCAATAGATATAGGATAATAAAAATCATATTGGAGATTTTGACACTAACAATATTAATATATATTTATTATATATATATATTATTTGATATTCTGATTCTATGATATATTTTAGATTATTTAAATTCACTAAATACTATCAATACAATCATATAATCAATTATATTTAAAATATAAAAAATCCTAAATTTTGAAAACCATATTAAAAAGGTTAAAAAATGCATAAAGTTTAATTATTATGAACTCAAATGCTAATTCATTTGTGAACCATGCAACATTTTATCATAAAGGCTCTTATATTTAATATTTCGAATATTTTTCGATGACTATCATAATTTATTTAGCAGTTTTGATGAAGTTTATAATTAAGGCTGTAAATTTGGCTGGATAAATGATATACATAACTGATTTTTTCAAATCTTTGTATATAATTCATTTTTTTTTTCAAATTCAACATATTTTTTAGATAACAAAAATAATATAACTCTTTTTTAATTAGAATGAATTTCCATTCTGAAATGAACTCTTGCAGTATTCAATATTTTATAATATTTTATGTTATACAAATTTAATTACCATATTTATTTAATATATTATAGATATCAAATTTCATATTTGGAATTCAAAATATATTAATTTAATTTTAGGATATCCATACATATGTTAATAAATATCAATTAAGATGCATATATAAATCTTAAAATTTTTTTAATTAAATATTATCAGATTAATATAAAATCTTTACAAAGAGCGCTCAGTTAATTTCAAGGTTTAGTTATTAAAGTTTTATCTAAAGTATTCAAAATTTCAATATATAACCAACTTAATTTTTCATCATTTTCCAATATTTTACTGATTAGTAAACAAATCAAAGTGCATTTATAATTTACTAATCACAATATATTAGTTATTTAAATCTAAAATATTCTATTGATTTAATATAAAAACTATATAAAGTTTACTTTTAACATATAAATTCAAGATAATATAAATAATTAAAATATCAAAACTTAGTGTAAGTTGTAATAATGGAAATGCTTCTGATTATATATTAGAATTGTATATATGTTTAATTAACTACTTTACTATAATCAAATGAGAGAATAGTAGAAACAGGCTCAGCACTTTGCTTACTAATTGTACATAATTCAAAAAAATGTAATTAAATTTAAATTTGAAAATCTGCCATATACTTGATTTAATAAAAAAACTAAAATCATAAAATGACATACAAGGTAATTTGATCAATTTCTATATTCAAACTCTTATAATCTTTCTCATAATAATTATATACTATTATAAAGTATACATTAACAAACTTGAATATTAAATTTTTGGTAAATATAATATAATATAATAAATAAATTGAAGTACTTAGAATAAATTAATTAATTGGTGATACTAATCAGTGTACATAATTGAAACGACTGTGGTAATGTGTTTATAGTATGTTAAAATGAAAGAAATTTTATGGTTTATAAAAATTACTAAGGAATTAAAGCAATATAAAAAATATAATTGAATTTTTAAAAAAATTTCGAATTAGTAATTTGAGTAGAATGGGAGTATTATAAAAGCAGTTGTAAATGAAATTGAAATTAGGAATAATTTGAAAAAAATTAAACATTATCAAAGTATATATTAGTTGAGTAATTGAAAAGGAAATATAATCGGATACAAATTGAAAATATTTTGTTTTTGAAAATAGAGTGAGATCAAATTACCAATCGATTGGAATCGAGGTTAAGGGGAATTAGCTCAAATGGTAGAGCGCTCGCTTAGCATGCGAGAGGCACGGGGATCGATACCCCGATTCTCCATCAATTTACTATATTAAGACTCGAAACTAATTCAGATTAATTCTTTTACATTAGTTTTTTATGGTTAAATATATAAATGATTATTTTAAATATATCTATATTTTGTCATCATTTTTTTATATTTAATTTTTTTTTCATAAATTTATTTCTTATAATATTCAATAAAATTTTCATTCAATTTATTCTTTGAAATAATTTTAATTTTAAATAAAATACTTTTTTATTTAATATATATTTATAAAAAAATTGAAAATAATTATTGAGGTGAATGTTTATACTTGTACTTATTGAAACAGGGCCCTATTCAACTACCAATCATAGTATCAATTGACCATTTAACTTAGTTCAATTCTAAATATCAACGACTGACAAATTTAACCGAAAATTTCAAACAGAACACGATTTTTGAGTAATTGGGTTTTATCCAAAACTGTAAAATAAGCTAGATATAAAAAGATTATTAATCACTTAATATTTATATGATTAGAGTTGACTATTATCCTAAAGATAATATTATATTATTAACATAGTAGTTAATATCATTATAGAAATAAAAATAAAAAATAAAAAACAAAAAATCAAGTCAACTTTTGATTCATATTTCCAACTTTGAATATAACTTACAATTCTTTCAAATATCTGTTTGTGATTAAACTAATCCTTTGAACGAAAATTTATTATAAGGATTTCTGCTATGAATGTCTAAACCCATTGTAGACCTATGAAAAATATTCTGGAATGAATAATGGTCAATCAAGTGTTGAAAGTAATAAGTTTTGGAATGAAGAAATATTGGAAGAAGATGATTACTTGTAAATATTCTAATTTACAATATCAATCAAAAAGATGTATTTTTTTGGAATTTTATCTATCTGCGATATTCCGCTTTCCCTTTAGTACTATATCCTTTCTGGAAAAAGCAATTAAATTTGTCGAATTATGCAAACTCATCCGAGTGAACGACTTGTGTCTACAAAAAATTCTTTGGGATTGTAGGTTGGTTCTCAACGTTTTGGAAGCGATTGGAGTGCTAACTACAAAGCGTTTGGTGTTGAGGATGGAGGGCCAAAGGTAAGACTTCAGATATTGGAGAGATTGACTCTGGCTATTATGAAGAAGTTGAAGAGGATGGATGTGGATAGTGAGCTGGACCAAATTGATGCCACAACCATTAAAATCAGAGATTAGATTAAATAAATCATTAGTTGGAAAACAGGGGTAAGCGGAAAATCAAAATGTGAATATTTATTACTATTCGAATCATAGAGATTGTAGTAAAAGGTTAAATAGAAAAGTAATTAATGATTTAAATACAATATTTATTATAATATTAATTTATTAATTAAGTCGATAATATATCGTCTAGTTTCGAACCCGATATTAACCAATTGAGACATGATCAATAGTTTATTTGATAATTAATTTCAACAACAACAACAATAATAATAATAATATACATATAAAATGATATAACTTAAAGATTTATCAAATTTGACAATAATTAGGATATTAAAGTTTATACAATTTGTCTTGATTATTTTCAAAATGAAACTAAAAAGTTGATAATACTAGAACAATATTTCAATACCAATGAATTAGTTTATATCTTTAGTAATCGACGCTGTAGCTAGACGCAACGTCGAATCTAAAGAGTTTCAATTCGTTACTGAACTGAGTGCTCAGGAGAAGTGGTGGTAAGTGGATTATATCTTGCATTCGGCCAAATCGTTTGTTGGCTCGATATTTTGATCATTAATAGTCAATGCTATGTGATTGATGTGATCGGGTGGTGCTTCGTCAAAGGTAATGATACCTACTACAATAATTGCGCCAAAACACTAAGGAATATGCTCATAGATATGGCTCAGAAGCAGTGATTCAGTTCTTTAGCTTTGACAAGAACCTCAAGAAAAACAAGCGCATCTGGTGCCTCAAGGGCTTTGCGAGTGTGTTTCGACATGCTGTTCCCACCTCCAAGTAGAAGGCCAAATTCAAGGTGCGAAGTGCCCAAATCGAACAGTTGCTGAACGCTAACTGCTCCAAAGTCAAGTCGAGAAGGTCCGAAGAGTTCAAGGAATTCGAGGTTGTTCTGTATTTGACTGTTGTGGAAAGAGGCCCCAGCGATCTCAGTTCTCTCAACCTGACGAAAAAGATCCAGTACAAGAAATCGTCGTTGCCAGGTACCAAAGTGCATTTGAAACCCAATATGAGCAAAATTATGGGATTTTTGGGTAGTGTTCAAGTGATCTTCAAATAGGAAGGTGAATCCACCCATGCTACAGTCTAACACTCACGCTATTTGGGTGAAGTTATGGGTAAAGATTTAAGTTTCATCAATAACAGTATGCTCTAAAGAGTCAAAATTTTCTTCAGCTCCAAACGTCGTGTCATTGCCACAGCTGAAGAATTTACCAAATCATTTTTGGATATGAATCACTTGGAAGAGAACTCGATCATCATCAAAAAAAACTTTTTAGTTGATTCCAATGACGCCAAAGTGATGATAGATCAAGTTAAAATCGAGCTCCTCAACATCATGGCCCAAGAATCTGAAAAGTACAGTAACCATGTTTCAGAATATTTACAAACTCTGAGCGAAGAGATGAAAACAGTGGATCCCAAACAACTCACTAACAGCATCAACAAAGACCTGAATCAATCACAAGTTTTGTTGCGCACTAATTTTAAAGCTTCCCACCAAAAGGAACTTGATCGACTCGAGCAGTGTTGTAATGACAACGCATCCTTATTCATATAAAAGTGGGAAAAACTCATTAAAAATTCTGCGATTTTGATTATCCTCAATTCAATCCCAGCAAAGTATGTGAGTTGTACGATTATCCCAAGTATGGCGCACTTCACACTTGCCACTTTATTGTAACGATTTTCCCACCCGTCGATGAAAAACAAAATCTAAGTTTGATTAAACATTTATACAAAAATACCAAGATTTTCTTAGATTTGATGGCACTACGTGAGTATGGTCTAACCAATGACGAACGACTGACAATTGCTATGGTAATGAGTAAAGACCTGCTCAATGCAATCGTCAAAGAACTCAAAACTTGTAGGGACAATCTTTCCCCTCTCAGTCGATTATACTTCGTGAAAGAATCTCATAATAACACCTTTCTTAGTATTGTACTCCTCAGCAACTAGCTTATTTAAACTAGGAATTACAACTTTGGCAAAATGGACTACCTATCGCAAATCATCTTCTAACTTTACGAAGACACATTTGAGAGTAATATCAATAATACGAGAGAATACTTCCTACATTTCGGCTTTAGCTTTTGGGTATATGGCTCTTATATTATGGGTTTGGAAATAAATGATCGACATGCTTTAAGTGTAGCTATTCGTTGTGATTTGATGGATCATATGGATTTACAATTTGCATTGGATAGGTGACACTGGGTGTTGCTTAGGAAGAGTTGAAATATCGAAGTTGATGATACTAGGGTGGATAATTATGAAATCGCGGCTAGTTACGAATTTCAAAAAAATTTTAGTCCCAATTTTATTGAAGGTATTGAAGAATTCAATTCGAAATAGTTTGGTGTAATATTGACTAGTTTAAAGTTAACAAAATTCCCCCGATACAATTCATATGATTTGTTAACACTTTTGGACTCGGCCAATCATTAATAATTTGATTAAGATCCAATATTTGATTGATTAATGATATTTTAATGGTTGGCTAATAAACTATAGGATATTATTTCCAAAAAAAAGGTATTGTAATTATCTTACAGTTGCTGAACTCTATACCTTACCCCGACTTTTTAACTACCAAGTCAAATTTTACTTGATGGCTCATATCGCACTTTCAAAGTTTTGAAGAGTCAATTTTAATACTCCGATCTACGCCAATTCGAATTTTTCAAATCAAGTATGCGCAATTATATTATAAAACTTCGCTAACCGATAATTATATACCAGTTATTTTGATTATAATTTATATTTTTCTTGGTAAATCAAATTTTTACTAACTCTGAATCTAAATTTCGTGTTTTTATCCAAAAAATTTTATCAAATCATTTTAAATTGGTAATTTCCTTATTCGTGATTATTTACGGAACCTTTCATAGACATTATCCTTAATTGGATTTACAATCCATTGAAACTTGTATTTAAACACTGATGGCATTTCAATAAATCGCTATTAAGATAAGATTCTACTTTAATTATGACATTAAATTTTCCAGAATATATTATATCAATTCATTCTAATATCAATACGCACTGGCAAATCACTGACAGCGATATGATTCCTCAATACACACTCCAATTCCCAACCTTATCAAAACCCAAATTAACCAACACAAAAGGAGAAACAATTGCAATAATCCTCAACCATGAATCCAATTCCTTCTTGAGATACATATCGCTTCAGAATATCAATGACAATTTCCTATTGAACTTTATGCCAGAATCTTGTGAATTCCGATTTACTAATTTAAAATTTAATTCCAACTCCAGTAGGTTGAATTGCATTTGGGCAGTTTCCAGATCAAATCAATCTTTAGTACTAACAGATGCAAATTCAATGGAACAGATAGCTATGGTGCAGTGTTGTGACCAATCCAGCAACTTTGGAGTTGCTAAAATAAAGTTTTTTAGAAGGTTGGATTCTCATTTAACAATTGCCATACTCTTTTCTGGTTGTGTCCTGCTTAATCAGTCAAGAATGCTCAAATCTTCAATTCATATTAGAACTCAAAATCTGGTTAAAAGTAACACCGCTTAAAATCTAATATTTAAATTAATATAGAGGAATACTTTAATAATATTTAATAAAATTAAAATTTCAATATAAAATAGACTAATATTTCATTAGTTTATAAAAAAAATTTTTCAATATTGAAATTTATTTAAAGTTATAAAATAAACATAATTAAAAGTTTTAACTAGTAAAAAAATTATAAAAATTAAATATTCATAATTTTATTTAAAATAATTTTTAAAACCTTAATTATCTAAAATTAAAATTATAAAAATCAAATTTGTGTGAATAAATTATATAGTTGATTAACCAAATAATATGTTAATTTAATGGATGAATTGATATCCATAAAGTGTGTCAATTATAATAAAATATTAGCATCATTAAAAGTGGATAAAATGATAAAATTTAGTGGTAATTTGGGCAATTTTAAATATTTAGATTTCATAATTGAATCATTTTATTATTTTATATAAGATTTTTAAATCATTTAAATTATTAATAAATTTGAATACCAAGAAATTTATATGAATTTTTTACCAAATTTAATTACTTTTTAACAGTTAATATTATTGGCATCAATGACACAAGTGTTATCTTTCAAGTAATATTTTATATAATATTAATATCTTCTGTTATTAATAGTTGAACAAAGAAACTGATTGAATTATTTACAAAATATTTTAGAATTACCAGCTATATTGTATTTAATAAATCATATTATTTAGTTGATACTGGTGCTACAAATATTGTATATCCATAATTATGAATATATTATAATAGACTATAAAAATTTTAACTAATAATAATAAAAGTTATTAACATATTGTTTAGATTAATTAATATTTTATAAATATATTAATAATTTTGAAGTATAATCAAAAATGTATAAAAGAATTATTGATAATAATCAACAGACTAATGAATTACGACTTATGAAATCAATATATTCTAAGTGGATTTTAACCGATACAAAGTATTCAATGTCTGTTAAATATAAATAATTATTATAACAAAATAATCATATTGGATTTAATAGACAGATGTTGTCATCGATATTTTACCATCAGTAAATTATAGTGATGATACCCAACTTGAAATTATCCTAATGCTTAACATATATTTGAAAGTTATAAAATTAATAATTATCAATTATTCAAATTTTGAACATTGAGTAACCACCATTTGCTACGCTATTTTAATATTATTTTATCCTCTTACCTAATATTGAACATTTTCATAATATTAATATTCTGATTTAAATTGTTGTGGTTTTGTTGAATGATAGTGTTAAGATAATTAGAAGGGAAGTGAATTGCTTGTGGTTTGTTTGGTAGCTTGGGCTAAGGTGCTTTATTAGGGTTTAATGGGCTTCACAGAAGACGAGAAGTGATGATGAAAATGTACCCCGACGATAGTTCTTTTATAGACCATTAATCGATCATACATGGTGTAAAGAAGTATACTATGTTTTCAGTTGAATGAGATCTTGAAGTGTTGTCACGGATATCCTGAGTTGTATCTCCGTAAAGCGATAAGTTGCAAGGTGAAATTGTTTTGGCGGAATATTATCTAGTTAACTACAATACTAATATTCGTCGGGTTTATGCGATCAAATTTACCCCAACCTTATCAAAATTTGTTAATTGAAATGAAATATAGTTTTGCAATTTGCACAATAATGATTGATTAATTTTAAATTAATTTTAAAGGAATTGTTGATTGTTTATAATTTTGCGAAATTTAAAAATAAATGAAGAAAGTTATATTTTTTCATATCATAAAAATTAAAATATCTCACTTTTATATTACAATATATTTTTAGGGGTTAATATATTAATATTATAATTTATTAATTCAAATAATTAGTTGTAAATTATAAATTTGTGAGATTAAATTATATAATACTTTGAGATTCTTATATTATAAAATGACAACTATATTACGCTTAATAATAAATTGATAAAATTTTTTCAATTTATAACAGCTTTAGCAAAACTTTATCATGGAAAGAGTAGGATACTTGAAAAAATACCTGATATGTTTTATTATTCAAATTCATTGGTATAAAAATTTGAGTTATTTTATTTATTAATATTAGGTTATATTTAAATAGTTATTGATTCAATCTTGTAATTATAATAATATAATTGAATAAATACAAATATTTAAGCAATATTTATCCAATACTTATACTTTACACCTTCGTTTAAAAGGAATCAAAAATATTTTAAAATTGCCATTTTTATCCTTAACCAAGCTAATTAATATGTATAATTACTCTTGATAAAATTGAATTTTATTAATTTTAATCACAACTAAAAATATTCAAATAATTATTTTAATGTTTAATTCATTAAAATATATTAAATACAATATTTCTATAAAATTATTAAATTTTAAAATTTTATATTATTTGATAATTTATATTTTAATAATAATAATAATGATAAATTCATAATAAATAACATTATATATAAAATATTTAAAAAAAAGTTATTAAAAAACTCATTGATATAACTTTTATTACAAACAAATTTCAATTATAATCATTATTTTATATTTTAGTTCAATTTCTTAGCATAGAAAGTACTTTAATTGAGTTGATTTATTATATGAATATCTAAATTTCCATTAAATTATTAAATAATACTTATTAATCAATATACAATAGAAACTGCGAAAAAGTTTCCTAATTGTACTCAAAAAAATCACTTAAATATATTATTATATATGAATCTAGAGTTGAAAAAACTAATTTTTTTAATGCTTTATATTAATTAAAAGTGATAAAATTAGAATAATAGTGAAAAATATTAGCAATTATTGAGTGCATAAATGTTGCTAAAATGGAAATTTTAATGCCTTATAATAATTAAATTCATTGCGTAGTATTGAAATCATTATCAATGTTTAAATTTTATCCAATCAAATTTTTCAAAATCAAAATTGAGTAGAGTACCTTGAAGTATTTAAAAATAAGATAAGGAAGTGTTATAAGATATCAAATTGTATTTTTATATCTATCATTATGAATACATCGGTGAAATTGACTGTTGAAGCTTCTTCCAGTCGCAAAAATAAATGGTGTATATTGGATGATAAATCCAATCAATTCTGTTCAATTGACTTTACTAAGAAATCCAAATCGAAATTATATGGTACTAAGAGTAATTGTATTTCTCAAATATACCAGGATCAGTTCAATCCTTCCTTGAAATATATTGGTATGTATGAATGTAATCGGATTTACTCTTTACACTTTACTCCAAAATCTGACGAAATTGAATTCAACCTTTTTAAATCAAACTCAAAGGATTATAACAACTGGTGTTGGAAAATCTCTACAACTTGCCAAGTTATAACATTAATGAACTCGAAATCTGGTCAAATCATTGCCAAAATGAACACCAATATTGGATCAAAGTGGGTTAGATGTATTGCCACAATTCAAATTTATGAAATTATGGATCCAGGCATGATGCAAGCGGTCGTATTTTCAGGTTGCTATATTATGAATGAGATGTGGATATCATCCAAAATAAGAAATGCTTTAGAATTGAGCCAATATTTTAAAAATTCATTTAAACTATAACTCGATAATTTATCAGTTTACACTTGGTTGACGTTCTGTATATAATGATAAAATTATTTTGATACAATGCCATTATATTAATGATCATTATTAAATTTCATTGATTTATTAAGAATTAAATTTTAAAAAGTTTTAAAAATATAATTTAATATTAACTTTAATAAATATTAAATATTAATTCGCTCCAAGGTTTTTCAAATTAATATTTATTTCAACTTAATTAAATTCTATAATGGATATAAATTTTTTAATTATATTTTTCATAGTTTGATTTTTTAATGAAAATGATATTTTTTTCAAATTGAATCGGGGAACTATAATTTCAATTTTTTCCTTATTCAATTTATATTAATTAATGATTTTCAAATTTTAAATCATTTAAAATATTTGATATAGAATAATAAAATACTGATTAAAATTATAACTTATAGAATATGGATAATATTAATCTAATCTATACCAAACCCCGAAAATTTTTTTTTGAGTGATATTGTGTAACAGGTCAATATTTTAATTTCTAGATTGATAAATATTAATATATATGCAATTATTAGTTTATTTTCCGAAACTTATCTCATATTGGATTAATTTTGCGCATCCTCTCAGAATTATTTCATCAATATTTTCTAAATCATAATTAAGTATATCCACGATAAATAAACGTTGAAATAAGTAGTAATGATCTAATAATGAATTTATCAATGTTCAACTAAAATACAAGTAATAAATTGATGTTTCACTCGTATCATCAATGATGTGATATGATTTTCTCCTGCCAATACTCATATAATTTTTAAGAAAACATTTTATATTTTTAGTATTAAACATTGGCCTTGAAAATTGGAATATTCTCATTATTATTTAAGGATTAAATCAAATAATCAAAAAAATTTTAATATAAGCTCTTGAATACATAATTTTTATTGTTTCATGAGATTATATACTTTGAATGATATATTTCAAGAATCAAACAATAATAATCTTTTTATTGAATTATAAATCATCTTTATTGATTATTAAAAAATTTATCAAGTTTAAAATTTATAACATTAAAATATGCCAAATATTTATTACAAAACGTCAAAGGTACTCATTTATCATAATTCTATTTTAATTTAATAATAAAGAGACAGGATTTAAATTACTAAATTATACAAAAATTTCTTTTTAATAATTGCTAATTTCGGATAACGAAATTTTTGCGAACTATGCCAAGATGCCAAGCAGAATTCAGTAATTGGTTCATTTACCAAATGATCTAATGTCAAATTTCAAAGAAATTTTAATCATGTGAAAATCATCAAAAACCAGATAATTCCAATTTAGTCAAAATTTTTAATTAAATAAAGTAATAATTTGAATAAATTTTATTTTTAGAAGTTAAAAGATAAATATATTGATAATTAGAGTTGATTAAGATATAGTATTTTGACCAATAGAAAGAGGTTAACAGGTTCTGGTTTGGAATATTAATTTGTATTTAAAACGCTTGTAAGTGAATCAAATTTGTCAAGTTTTATTATCTATCAGTTCAGATGAATCTTTCTCCTCTCAAATTAACAGTTGAATTAGCACCTAATCGTAAATCAAAATGGCAAATAACTGATCATCATTCCAATATATTCTGTTCAATAGAGTTTTCAAAGAGATCAAGGCCCAAATTATTCGATACGAATGGCGAGTGTATTTCTCAAATATATCCAGATCAACACAACTCTACCATAAAATACCTCGGTATGTATGAATGTAATAGAATTTATACTTTGAAGTATATTTCGGGGTCTCAAAGAATTGAATTTGGTCATTTCCAGGCTATTGCTAACTGTAGAATGAACTGGGTTTGGAAAATTTGTTCGTCTGGGGAATTAGTTATCTTAACAGATTCATTATCTGGACAAGTGGTCGCCAAAGTTCAGATAGCTTCAGAGCCAAAAAGTATCTATATTTCATCTATACAGATGTATAAGATAATAGATCATCATTTGGCTAAAGCAATTGTGTTTTCGGGGTGTTGTATTATGAATGAAATGATGATATCAAAGGGGAAAAAAGGTTTTGTAATTGACCAAAAGGGTAATATAATTTAAAGTTTATCAAGAGTTAATCGAAATTGGGTGACTTGATGAATGTTTTAGATTATTTAAGTACTGTAATGATAATTATAAGGGATAATGAATATAAATTCAGTTTGAGAATTTATAAGAGTAATAAATTGAGAATGGTAATTATTCTGAGTAAAACTGAAGATTGAAACAAAGATTTATCAAATATAGTATAATTTAGAAAAAATATATATGAAATAAACTTGCATTTTACTTGAATAGTATTTTTTGATATATAATTACAAAAATTGAAAATTAAAAAAAAATATTTAATTTCTCGTCAATAAACAAAACATCATGTCTATATATTAACAATTATCAAAATCAAAATTCTTTAAAGAAAAATTTAATGTTTAACAATTATGTATTTTATTAAAATATTGATGAAAAATTGAGGATATAGAAGATTAAATAATGGTGATGTATAAAAGATATTGGGAATATTAATGATTAAAAAATTAGAAATAATAGATTAAGATATTAAAACAAAATGATTGGAATTATGTTTGAAAATAAAATACAAAATGGAGAATCGGGGTATCGATCCCCGTGCCTCTCGCATGCTAAGCGAGCGCTCTACCATTTGAGCTAATTCCCCCTAAAATTCCTTATTAAAGTTCATATCACACATCAAGTGAAAATGTTTTATTTCAAAATCACATTACTATTCCTTATACAATCTTTATCAAATTTTTCACTCTTATTTCATCAATTCAAAATTAATGATTGCATTTATTTTGATTTTGATTTTGATTTCGATATAGTACGCAGAATATTATATTTTATATTCAAATATTTAAATTGATAAATATAGGTAATATGCTAAGATTATAAGATCATTTTCAACATTCTAAATAATTTTTTTACTTATTACAAGTTGAAAAATGTTTTATTTTGTATTCAAGTAAAAAATTTATTATAACTTGCAAATGGATCTACTAAATCATTGAAAATTGACTACGGCAATAATCCAAATGTGAAATTTTCAATATAAAAATATAATATTGAACCACAGTTAATGATAATATTACTTCTAATATGATTATGATGATAATTTTAATTTGTTTTAATAGATAAATGAAATATAATTTTAACAAATTTTTAATGTTTCATAACTAAGTTCTAATATCATTACATGACTTATCAAATATACTAACAGAATATTTAACCCAGGCGAATGAATTCACAAATAGGAAAATATGTATTTCTAAATTAAATATAAGCTCCAATGCTGTAATATGTTAGCAATATATTAGTATAATAGATTCAATGAAAATTAATATACTACCGAGATATTTAAAAGTACAATAATAACATGCAAAATATAAAGAGAAAGTGCTACTCTACTTTTGGTTAAAAGAGTCCAACTGTTCCTGATACTCAGCCATAAGTGCACGTTGTTTACCAATAGTATCTTCGAAACGTTTCTAAAATATAAATTAGTATAAAAATGTATAAAGAATATTAATTAATTTACTCTGATAATTGGATTTGTAATTCTGGTGAGTTCTTGAACCTTCTTCTCGATATCCTTCTCCATATTTGAAATTGTATCTCTCAATCTAGCCTTTTCAGCTGCATCTTCCTCATCCTCTTCGTCTTCGTCTTCACTAGTTTCGTCGTCATCGTCATCATCGTCATCGTCTTCTTCGTTTTGATTCTGAGCGGATGATTGAGCGTCCGACATGGCAACTTCAGCTTCATCGCCGCTAGGAGCATTTGTATCGGAGCGAAGATTGGTTCGATCGTCGTCATCATCTAGGAATTGAACATCGCTGGGATCGTCCATATCCACATGGCTGTCTAATTCGTCCCGGATTGATCGTCCTATGGCGGATTCGTTGTCACTGTCGTAGTCGGCGCCTTCATGTAGATCTGGATTTACAATTAGTATTTGAGTGTCTATTCTTATATTTTCGATGCAAGCTTACCGTAAACTACATCTATAGCATTCAAATCCTCTTCTAATAACTTTTCCAACTCAGCTTCGACAGTTTCACCAATCTAATATTTGGCTATTGCTTATGTATTAAATTATGTATTACTAGTTACCTGTTTCGTTGTCCTCTTTCTAAATCTTCTCTGTCTAGCATTCTTGAGTGGAGGTGTAAGACCATCAGGCCATAAGTAAGGTTCGTCAGGGTTCATAGGTTTGGATGGTGCATTGCCAGGGTCTTGAATAACCAACATCTGAGATATATCCGCAATCTTATAGAGATTTTTAGCGTCTAAAGTTTTATGAGTCTCCACAATACATGGTAAATCTACGAGACGTGTTGAATATGTTTGATTGTCAAATACAAAAGTGCCCTTTCTATCCTCTGAAAAATGATTAAAAATAGAATAAATTACACACTTTAAATAGTATACCTTGAAATTCTAATTTAACTCCTTCCAAAGGTTCCCTTTTATCCACAAGTTCCCTCAATTTTGGTGCCAAGCTCTCTGGAACTCTCAATATTAGGTGCTCTTCAGGTGCGAATTCAATGTCTAATTCATCTTCTATCAGCTTCTTGGTGTTAATTTTCAACAAAATCCTATTCTTTTCAGCCTCCGCTTCCCTCTGCTTCTTACTGCGACGCTTAGCCCTAGGAGCACCTTTAGAAGGTTTGGAATCACTATCACCAGCTGCTTTAGGTTCTTTAATTCTTAGTTTTTTCTGACTATTAACATCTTGCGTTGACGGATTCATTTTATTAAGTTAATTTATTGATAGATTGTTTGAAATTTTGTCATTAATTATTAATTATTGGGATTTGTTTACTGAATATACCTACCTAAATACCTTTGGTTTAAAATATTATACTTATGGGATTGGTTCAGATTTAAATTATTTCAAAATTTTGTTTAATAGAATTTCGAAATTTTAATTCATGATTGTATTTACAAAATTTTAAATAAACTTGTACATAAAATAAATATTTATTTGATCTATTATCAAGAATTCTAATGGAATCAAATAATATATTCTTGATGATAAACAATTCTTGATAAATTTGTATTATATAACTTCAATTCAAATTTCTTATGGAACATTGCGCGTAATATATCTTAGTACAATGAATTCTTGATCAAATAAACTTATTTATAGTTCATTTATTGTCACGGGCCGGAAGACCCGTTCGACTTTAACAATTCAGTTGATTCGAGAACCCCATCATAGATCTACCTATAACATGACCACAAAATACACCCGAGCAATGAAATCAATCTTTCTTCCGACTTGTCGCTCGTATGCTGGTAAGGCACGTCAAATAAACTATAAATATACTGACTACAACCAAGTTGTCACGTCGGTCCTCTTCCTAGGGTACTGCCCAATAATCCAGGTCAAACAATAAGCTGTCCCTTTTATATCACCTAACAGGCGCCGTCCCGGAAGACAACTATTTAATTAAAAATTATTAGACACTAGACTTCCCAGCCAGTGTCATTATCATTTTGAGAATTTATATTCATTTTACTAAATGATAATATCACATTAATAGACATTGTTAATAGTGTTATTTTACAAATCTTCTAACAAATTAATATTTTGTTTTTCAATATAATTAGATATAAGTAAAATGTATATATTATAGATTATTGTTAAATAATAATATTTTAATACTATGGTCAACTTTTTTTAAACTATATGAATGTAAGTTAACCTAATTTAAACATTGGAAACTTATATTAAAAGGAGAATAAATACATTTTAATATTATAATCATGTTAGATCAAATTGAATCTATTACTAAAATTCAACTTTGAAATTTATATATCATTTGAAAATTTAGTAATTGACTTAATATTATATTTTATTATATTAAGATAATACTAATGGTAATTAATATCCCAGAATATACATCTATAAAACTCATAAATATTACCTGGATAAAGCAATTTCCAGATCTCAAAAGAATCTTTCAGAATAGAGGGATGAAGATCCAAAGGAATATTATCAATAAACAAAAGTATTCCTGGTTTCGAAAATTTAACCAAAAGTTACTTTATGGGAGCCAATTACTTATTATTATAAGTCTTAATAAATTCATTTTATCAAACTGAGATTGTGACTATATGCTTTCAACCACGCTTTGTTTATTCTTTTAACCATTTTTGCAGCTTTAAGCTTGAATTCCGAATCTACTTTCTTATCTCATTATATATAAATGTGAGTTGTATTTAAATCTACATACTTTATCTAATGTGAACAAATAATAATATATTTTATATTTTCATCTTAATACTCAAAAACCGTTTGTTTGACTATTTTTATCAAATTCTAACCCTTGAACTTTAGAACTTCTAATTCAAACATATTTCCTCTTAATTGAATATATCACATTTGATGTAAGGTTTAACAAGTAAAGGAATGAATGATTCACATAAAAAGTATTTTATCAACATATATTATATATAGTTTATCAATCCAGGCTTAAACCTTTGAGAAGACCCAAAAATTCTACTTAATAGTTATATTTGAGATTGTTCAAAATATTTTTAATTTTCTCAATATTTCTAATAGCAATATCATAAAGATCAACACATTCTAAAATAGAGAAGATGGCTTATGATGATTTATTCAAATTTAAAATTGTATTAGATAACACAAATTTTATAATAAAAACTAAAAAATTGATCAGTTTTTTATAATAAAGAGGTTGAATATATTCAAAATATTAGAGCTTATAGCATGAATTAGTTTTTAAGAAAATCTTGTTAAAATATATCTTTAACACAACAATATTTAGTAATTATATTGTCAATATTATAGATTTTAACATTATAGATACTAAATTTATTAATAACATATAATATGCTAGGAGACAATGAAAATTTTAGAAACCAATTCAAAATCATATTAATTTTACCTATCACAAGTAGAAGGAGCCAGCATATATGGTATAAAACTACCTCTACTTCTAATTCTACTACTACGATTATCAGCCACCATCTTCCGAACCATACATGCTAATTCGGCAATTGCGTGTTTGAAATCCGATGGAGTCCCTGCGACAATTGAAAGTGCCCTTTTTTTGGGACTCTTCAAAGTGAATCCTTTCATTATCGCCATAGTTTGGTCTTCAGCCAATTTATCAACTAAAATATAATATTTCGAAAAGAAACCTATACACTTCCAAGTTCAGTTGATATTATCAGCTTGGTCTTGATAATTTCCCTTTTATATCCTGAGCCAAATTTGGAGTAAAATTTTAAAATTTAAGGAGGATGGAAGAATAAAATCAAACTTAATGACAGTACCAAAGAAGGAATTTTTTCCAACTTGAATATAATCAATATCTTCTTTTGAAGTTAGTTTACATTTTGACTATTTTTTAGCTTTAAACTAGGATCCTTGATCTTTAGGTTCTGTGAATATATAAATATACCTTTTGGATTTAGATTTATACCAGATATTACCTTGAATTTGAAATAATAGGAAATTTTTTAATTTCCAATTTTTCAAACATATTATTAGTTTGAAATAAATAAATATATACAAAGTTAAT
>JNEM01016559.1:0-34733 GCA_000697335.1 Conidiobolus incongruus B7586
TAATTAAAATTAATTTCAAAAAAAATAATATTTAATTAAAAGTATAATATTTTAAATTTTATATATTATATCATTTAATTATATTAGTCTTGAATTTATTGAATTTATATAATATTATATCCTTTATTTTTATAATAAAAATAATTGATGAATCAATAATATATTTAAATATTTAATATTTAAAATATTATTTAATTGAAATTTTTTGAAACATATTAAATATAATAAAGAGTTATTAAACTCAAGTTAATATTAGTAAAATTATAATAATTATAATATTAAACTAATGATGTAACAAAATATAGCTGATATAAAAAGAGTTAAATACAATAATAAACAAAGCCTATAATGTTACATACTCTAATATATCCACCATTTAAAAATTGTTTTGTTTGCTAAAGAAATATTATAAGAAAAACTTTATTTATTTTGATTAATTTATGAATTAATGATTATGATTTCAAATTAGGTAATAAAATTGATACATAGTTTGCATATTAACTTTTATAGAAATACGTTTAACCGAAGTAAAAAATTTAAAAATTTTCAAGTTAATAATGATTCTTACTATATAATATAATATGATATATTTTATAAAATTTTGTTATTGAATATTAGAATATCATAAAAAAAAATCAAATATAAAAATTTTATAACATTTTATTATATTAAAATTTGGTCTAAATTTTAATCAAATCCCTATAATATCATAATAAGTTTATCATGTTATTAACGATATTATCAATTAATTTCTATAAACAAACTCTAAAAAGTAAGGTGTATATAATATAATTAGTTTAAGACAATAGAAATTAATAAATTATTAAAAATTCCCTAAAAATTTCAGGTTAATTTCGAAGTAATTTAATTATATTGATTTTTGATACAATTTGATATTAAGTTCCCTCAATCAATTGAGAATAGTTTTAGCCTTCAATATTTGAAATAAGTATTAGTATCATTCAAAAAACAATAATAATGGTGCAATAACTACCTTTTTAGTGGACAGGTTATTACTAATATCCATTATTGATGACAATGACGATCAATAATTATCGGAATTAGCAGCTGCTAATTAGGTTATAGTCATCAAAGATTTTAAGATCATAGTGAAACTATTTTGACCAAATAATATACAAATTATTTTATTTATATTATAACTGAAATTGAAAAACACATAATTATTAAATATTTTTCTTTAAGTAAATTAAGTTTTCGGGTAATATGAGTAACCCGGTTTTATCAAGTTAAAAATTAAAATATTTTAAATTGAATATTATATATTGATATGCCATTATAAAAGATTATGTCAATTATTTATACTTCAATTATAAAAATAATGATTTTCACAGCATTATAGTAAATTATAATTGAAAAATAATAGGCTTATTTTGAAAATTTTATTAAAATATTTCCAAATGGATCAATTACACCTAATATATCTATGCCGATTTTGTTCAAATTTATTATAACTCAACAAAGTTAGTATTTAAAAGAATTACACTTAAAAAATAATATCTTACTAATTAATTAATTTAATTAATTAATTATTAATTAGAAAAATTTTTTAATTTTAATTTAAACTTCAGAATTCATGATTTAATATTTTAAAAATTAATTATAAATATATATTATTTTTTATAATTAAATTTCTGTTTCAAAATTTTTTAATATATATATATATATATATGTATATATATAATTTATGATAATATAATTATCAAAGTTCCAAATTTAATTATTTTTATTTTCTTACTAATTTAGAGATTTAAAATCAACTAAATAAATAGGATTTAGTTTTTATTTTTTAAAAAAAACAATTCAAAATACCAATCTCGGTCAAAATAAGTTGGATAATTTCTTTAAATTTCAATGCATTTGTTGATAAATTAAATTTGCATAAAAGATCAGTCAGTAGGTTTCAGGCACTATGACAAAAGTTATCGGTAGCAGCCAATTAAATTTAAACAGTTCACTATTCAAAAAATTGACACTGCGATAGTATTAATTTAGAGAAATTAGTCAAAATGATGTATGTTAGTTATTTAATGCAAAATGTATTCTTTTGACAAGATAACAATAATTATCCACAATTCAATTTTAGGTAAATAAATTAGATCTAATATTAATTTTTCAATAAATAATAATGCAATTTACTCATGATTAATTTTCATTGGTTATCTTAAAAAAATACTTTGTTTTGTATTAATAATATCCTAAAAATTATAGGGTTAACTGAATTAATTAATCATTTATTTTTAATATAAAATGAAAATTTTGATATTTTCTAATATTTGCGTCATATATACATATACAGAAGGAAAAGTGAGAGACTAGCTCGTCGATAATAATATACAAAAGTTGGATGGATGGCCAGCGATAACTATGTCATCGAATTCAAATTTTAGCTCAATTCTTTACACACTAAAAGAAATAATGAGCTAGGAGATTTTGGAATGATTCGTGCTAAATTTGAAATTAAACTTTTCTCAACACTTTGGGTGTTAAGGTGAGCTTTAAAGTAGGCACAGGTTCGCATCCATTGCCATTAAATCCTTGCTCAATCATAGCATCAAATTCTTCATCAGATTCAAATTGACGAAGTTCAAAGCCTTTTTGATAGAGAGTGGAATCTAAGTCAAGTGCTGATGGGACAGCTAACTTGGCTGAAGTATTGGATGAAAATGTGGAGGGGGCAACTGAAGTTTGTGAGTAGATGGATACATTGGATCCTCTGCGACGCATTTGAGAAATATATGCCATATTTTGAATACGCTCAACAGATTCAGACGCTTCAATAGTTTGGATGAATTCTTGGTAGCTTAATGTTTGAGAACTCATAATTGTTAAAATAATGATGAAATCAATTATTGATGAATGATAATTAATCAAGACAAACAATCCTTTTATACTCACCAATTTGCGTTTGAAAAATGCAGATCTTGGTTCAAATTAGTAATCTAGTCAACTGACCAATCAAGAGCAGGTATTATTTATTATATTAAGAAATTAATTAGTGGTTTCGACTGAGCTGACACTCCTTTTCTGGTTTTTAGTCAGTTACTTTTGATTACCAAATTAAAATATTATCCAATACACCAAGAACTCCAATCTCGGAAAAACAAGTCTAAATTAAGAGAAAACGTTTATATCTGTGAGAAGAGTAATAATCAAAGTTATTGCCTAATTAACCAAATCCTAATTTAGTGAAAGTAAGATCTTTGACCAAATCAAAACAAAATAGATTAGTAATTAATAATTGATAGACTAATTTAAAAATAAATTACTAGTCTTTTTATTATTGGAGAATCATTTTTACTTAAAAAATTCAATAATATTGAATTGAAAAGTTTATTTAAAGTGTGAAAATTAGATATAAAATAACTTTATTCAACTATGCGTAAAATTTTCTGCGCAGATACTTTGGTAAGTATGACAACTTGGTCAAAATAAATATTAAACCAAATAAAGCTATATTTTCAAAAGTCATATGTTATATCATTAAATATATATATATATATATATTTGATTTCAGCATTTTTCAAATATTTCGTTATCTTATCCAAATTTTACTAAATCTTCTGTTGATATTAGTTTCAGATTCGAATTTGACCAGAAAAATCCTCCGGTTTTATCAGGTGTATTATAGTAAAAAAGATTAAGTTCTACATAAATGCTTTCACAGGTCAATCTCTGTTATTTTATCTTTGATTATTGTTGATAATATATTATTCCATTGAATATTAATATAATAGTATCTATGATTTTTGTTGAAATTCTGAAAAAGAAATTCATTATTTTTCAAGTTGATATTTGAAGGAAAAAAAATATTTTATCCCAATGTTTAAGCCATAATTTTTCAAATAATAAGCGGCAATGAGTCATTAAATTAATTTAGCTCCCTGAACAGACTTACTTTTAATTTTTTAGCACTAGAGACAAAGGAGAATGTTTCAGTTGCAAAAAGTGAACCTGTATTCTAAAATTTAAATCTTAACCAAAATATATAATTTAGTCAATTTTAATCTAATTAGCAAGTTTCAATAGTATATTATTTGAAATTTAGACGCATTAATTTGAAATATTTTTAAGGGATTTTTATATTAAAAAAATTCACAATAATATAATTTTGTCTTTCATATATTGAGCCATGCTTCGTTAGCTTCATTATTAGTTAGCAATTAAATTATCAAATGAACATAATTTAAAATTTTAAATCAAACTGATTGTTTTCAAATAATAATTCAATTTAATAATTAATTAATATCCAATTTAGTGTAAATCAAATAATAAAACAAAATCAAAGCAACTCAAACAATTGAAAATATTGTCCCTTAAATAAGATTTATTGAAATTAATATAATTTATTAAAAAGGGTAAATTAATTAAAAAATTTTTACTATAGATAATTTAAATCCATAATAATCAAATATATCTCCATTTTATAAAATTATTTATATTACATAATTTTATAAATTAATAATCATTCAATATTAAGGGATAAATTTTAATAAAAATCGAAATCAAATTTTATTTAAAAATCAAGTTTAATTTTAAAAATTTAAGGGGGTAAACCTTAATTATTTAATATAAAAGGGTAAAAATTAATAAAATTTTTCATTTTAATTATGTTAAATATGAACCTATATTTAACAAGCTATTTTTAACAATAAAAGTGAAGGATATATTACGTAGGGGTTAACTTAACTGTTCTAGATGCTTTCAACGTCATAACTGTCACTAAACTTTGGTAAAACTTAGCCAACTTTTCCTCAAAATACATTCATGATTTAAAAATGAAATCATAAAACATATTGATTGTTTTGTACAAGAAATATATAATCTTTCAAATGATTAACTTACTAATTTTGTCAAATACTGTCTTTTTTAAAGTGTATAGTTTTCATTTATATAAAAATTAATATTTAAACAAATTCAATTGAATCATTTATAATCATAGTTTAACTCTTGATTCAGTTCAATTTATTAACTTATTGCAGCTTTCATTAACATATTATAATTAAGGATAGATGAAATTTGCAATGAAAATATAAATAGCTTGACCTTAAAGCAATAAAAACTCTTTAAAATTAAAAAAATACAGGTTTATTAAATACTAGTTATATAAATTTGGCTTTATCAAATATTATATTTTAATATTAATAATGAAACAAAATGATTTGTAAATTAAAAAATATAGGAAGAAGTTATTTTTACAAAATCTGATTTGAAAAATATTATAAATATGATTAAAATTTTAAAAATTAAAATTATAAATTAAAAAATATTAGATTTAATTTATTATATTCTGATGATATAATTATATAATAAAAATATATATAATTTTCATGCATTATCATTAATGTTGATATACTTAAAATTAAATTACAATGATATATTCTAATTTATCCTAAAATTTTTTCTAAATTATTTTTTATATAATAAAATCAAAATAAAAAGAAAATAACTATTATAAAATTGATCATAACTTATCCAAAATAATAGCTCATAATCTAGTATTTATTTTGATTCTAACCAAATTATTAATTTTTACTGTTGCTTTTGGTTTTTTGGTGTAATTAAAATTTTGTAGTAATTTCTTAATATTGAATAAAAATAATAATAATTTTTATTCATGAGTCTTAAAGCATACTTAAAAAGCGTATAATATTTAATAAAATGAGTAATTTTGTATGTAATTCATTATCTCTATACATTTTATACCTATCAAACTTTTCTATCATTTCTCTTTTAGTATTTGATTATTTATTTATTATTAATGGTGATATAATTAGTATTGATAATTATATTTCATTAATATTATTTTAATCATATTTAAACTATTTAAAAATATATTAAGATTGTGGTTAAATAAAATATAATTTAATAAATTTTAATAATTAAATAATTTTATGAATATTATTGGTTTTAATCAAACTTAATTAAAATTGACACTGATTTAATATATTTTTACAATTATTGCTCAGTTATTAGAAATAGGAAACTAACCAAATTATTTGTTATAGATCAGGTAAAATAGGTTAAAATATCATATTAAAATTACATATAAGGTTTTAAAATATATTTTAACTATTGTTATAAATTCCTTATAATTTTCATTAAATAATTTATAATTTATAATAATGAATGCAAATTTTATAATTTTTAATTATAATATTAAACCTAATTTAAAGCTTGAGAAATATATTTTCCTATGAATTAAACAGAATAAATTATATCCTGATATTGAATTAATATGATTAAAACAAAAGAATGATAAAAGTAATTTTATATATAATATCATTGATTATTAATGCCAATCTTATATTAGCTCTAGAAAATATATTTAATATTCAATTTTTAAAATATTTTGCTAATAAAGATATTTGACTAATATTTTATAAAATTCTTTAAAACAAATTAATGAAAAAATAATTACTAAGATTATAATATTAAAGATATATATATCATGTATTATTTTATCATACTTTATATATATATAACTAATTATTTTGTAAAATATATTTTTAATCAATTATAACTTAAATTAAGAATTAAAAGTTAAAAATTATAAAAATTAAATATATTTGAGGTTTAATACAAAATATTAATTATCCCATGATATATTATTATAATATATATTAATTCTTAATCTTATTTCAATCTTAAAATTATTATATATTCATAAAAAGTTATATAATTATCAATATTATAGTTAAAATCAAAAATTAATAAAATTATATTTAAGATAACTTTAATATACTGAATATATACTAATAATATTATACTTATACTTTTATATTCAATTTCAAATTTCCTAAAATATCAAAAATAAAATTAGATAAATAAAATTTTTAAACTATTTAATAATTATATTTTGGTTTAAAAAAATTATAATATAAAAACTTTTGAAAAAAAAATATTTCTAAAATTAATTAATAGTTTTCATAAAATATATAATTTTATAATACTATTAAATTTTGAAATTTATTTATTAATAGTTGAAATAATTATTAAATTTTTTTTTCTTTAAATTAATAAATACTTTGAACTTTTAATGATTTATTATTAATATATAATATTTAATTATTATATATGAAATATTTATATTTTAGGTTTTATTGATAATTAATATTATAGTAATAATAATAATTACACTTACGAATATTACATTATATTAAATTATATTCTAATTTTTATTATTATTTTTTAAAATAGAATTTATATTTATTTTAATGACTAGTAGATATATTTTATTTCAAAAATTTTTAATAATAGGGTAATATACTTTATTTTTCCCAATATATATTATCATCTTTTATATAACACTAATCATACCATCTATTATTAATATCAACAATTTTCTTGAAATCACATTATAGTTTTTATCGATAAGATTTATTAAATCAACCAATATGTCCTAATCTATATTTATTTTATTATAAAATCGTATTTTTATATGTCATACATTATAATGTTTATAATACCAATTTTTATATTAATGATAAATAAATAATTTAGAATTCAAAACTTTCAAAAAAAATAAAAGATTGTTTTATAATTGAATATCAAATAATCAATTTTTAGAAAATATTATATATATAAAGTCAAAATAACTTACAAAAGTAATTTAAAAGCATTACCCTATTTTTAATAAAATCAAATTAATATATTGAATTGATTTTTCAGGGTTATTAGGAAGAATATAATTAGACAAGATATTGCATTATTGTCAATAAATAAAATAATCATTTTGATTTTATAATATTTAATATTTTAATAATAAATAGAAATTAATTTTGACTGTTAATTTTAATATATTTTATTAAATATAATTTAACAATTTGTTAATAAATAGGAATATATTACTTAAAATCACTAATATCAATAATTATTTTACAAATTATCAAATATACATTTGTAATTTTTGTTTAATTATATTATATCAATATTATTCACAAAATAATATTTTATCAAAAAATTTTAATATTTTTATATTATATTGATTTATTATAATAATTTTTTCATATGACTCTATTTTCGAATAGTTATACAGAATCATTTTAACTATTATTTTATAATAAAGACATAATTTTGTAAACTCATGATTACTTTTACAACAAATCTTGGTTTTATACTTTCTTTAATGTAATATATTTTATCAATTTTAAATAACATTCGTAAATTTTTAATCCGAATTTAAAATATTATTGGTATTAATTAAAGAATATGTTGAGGCTTAATAAATTAATTATTTATCAATAAATATTTGAATTTTTATCAAATATTTATAAATGTTAAATCAAGTATTGATTTGAAATATTATATTATTTTGAAATTCAAAATTATTAGTTTGAAATTTTCAACTAAATTATTTAGCTTTAAATATCTTTGATATATTCTTACAATATTGCCACACTTTAATTTGATATTCTTTTTTTCAAAACTTTTAACTAATAATATCTTATAATTCAAAAGATAATATATTTAATATTTGATAGATATGGATTTTAACTATAGTACACAATAAAAATATAGTAAAGAATTATTGATTTCAATAGCTTGAGGTAAGATATCTGAATAATATACAAAACAAAACAATTTTATAATAAATATAACACTAATAATATTGATAAATCATTCTCAACTTAATATATTTGATATAAATTTCAATTAAATAGCAATCTTTTAATCATACGAATCAAGATATAAATGATAAAAAGTGAAATAACCTGGATGGCAATGCAAATTGAATGGATCCTTCTGTAGGCTCCAATTAATCCAATACTTGCAATTTCAACACTCTATAGAAAATGAACAATATCTTCAATTCATAATTTAAGTACTAGATATATTTAGAATTAAATTCATCATTTTGGGGGAGTCTAAATTTTAACTTATTAATTGATATTAATAAGAGAATGATTGAATATCTCTTATTTTGATATGTTATTTAAAAAAATCTAAATATAGATATATTTAGATATTCTTAATAGTCAATGACTTGTATTATTTCAAAATTAAAGCCCAAGAATTGATTTTGAATAATTTAATTAATTTATCTGGTATATAAATATTTAATCAATTATAAGGTTATCCAATATTATTAATTTAAAATATTTTTTTTCAAAAAATTATTGAGAACTATTGCTATATATATAATTAAACTATTAAATAAATTAATTTAATTAAAATATTTTTTATATATTATGATTTATAATAAATTGCAATTTCAATAAAGTAATTTCCATCTTTATTAATATAATAAAAGTAAGATTTCCTGGACTTTTTAAATTATATATTTAAAATATTAATATTTAAATTAATATTAGGTATATTAATTCAACAAATATTAAAAATAGATTTATTTAATATATATATAATTTTATATAATCTTTCTTAATCAATAGCCTAGCATAATTATATTTAAAATTTTAAGTCCAAAATATGATTATTTTGAAAAATAATTTTAACTCACTATATTATATAAATATATTCAAAATTTATAAATAAAAATCTTTTTCAAATATCAATTTAAATAATAATCCAATTAAAATTTTATTTTGATATTTATTAACATATATTTTAAATTAGTAAATTTAATTTTATATTATTATTAAAATGACATAAATATTTCAATTTGATAAAAAAATTCATAATTAATAAATAAAAATAAAGGAAATTGAGATTATTGATATATAATGAGCAATATATAATATTGTTAATAATAAATTATAAATAACAAAACAAATAACATTTATTACAAATAGAATGAAAATAAATTTAAGACTAATAATATAAATAAATAAAATTAAAAGAGTTAAGATAATATATTGTTATATGGTTTTGTTTTATAATAAGTTTTGTAAATAAAAATTGCTATTAGAAAATTATTTGTAATATAATTTAATAAATTATTTATCAGCCTTGCTCTATTATATATTGGGAATGTATATCTTAATGCTTATTTACTTTTAAGATATTATAACAGAATATCCAAAAAAAATTTCATTTTGTTTATTATTTCTTAGTTTAAATGGTTGATTTAATAAATAAAATCAGATTTGGTTAAAATTTAACAAAGAAAACCAATAAAACAAAGAGTATCCTTGAATTATAGACTAAAAAAACTAGCTTGAATTAGAAATAATATTGGCTTAACTATTACCATAAAATTAAAAAAATGGGAAATTTTTTAATTTCTGATTTTTCAAATATATTATTAATTTTAAATAAAAATATATATATAAAATAAATAAGAAAATATATAATTTTGAAATATATATATATATAATAATTTTTTAAAATTAATTATTTAATTTAATTATGCTTAAACTAAATATTAACCATCAAAAGATTTTTATTTTAATATTAGTTAAACTTAATCATAAACCCTTTAAAATTATTTAAAATTTACAAGCAGCTTTTAATAATATAAAATTATTTAAATTAATAATTTATCACTAGGTAAATTACTTTAAGGCTAAAAAAGAAATTACCTAAAACCTATTAAAATTTAAAAAATTAATTTCAATTATTATTTTTTTAATTTTTAATAAAGTGAAAAAATATATTTAAAAGCATCTTTTTATTTTAGTTAGAGAATTATTAAGATATTTTAATATTAGTCATATAAGTATTTTATATATATTAAAGTTTAAATTAAAATTAATTAATAAAAATATAGAATAAATATCTTATAATTTAACTAAAGCTTAAAAAAACTAGAGTAGCTATTGTTAAATAAAACTTATTAAGGTATAATTAAAAACTAAAGCTTTTACAGTGAATTATTATAATTAATGAATCTTAGATTTTTTTTATAATTTTTTGTTAAAACATAAATTAAAATGTTAGATTAAGTTAAATTAACCCCTTATATAAATTCCTTTAAATAAATACTTTATTAATAAGTAAATGTTAATTGTTATAATAGATTATAATAATATATATTATCTTTATTTAGTTTTTAAAGGAAAATTAATTAATAATAAACTTTATATTTTTTTTTAAATAAAATTCTTTTAAATTAGTATTCTTAATATAATTTAAGAAGACTTATTATTTTGCATGATAATTATAAAATATATAAATCTAAAATTGTAAAAACTTTCTAATTAAAAATAACTAGAAAAAACTACCATATCTAATATATTCTTTAGATTATAACTTATATGATTATAATTGTTTTAAGCAATTAAAAAACTAGCTTACAAGAAAGAAAATTTCTACAAGAAAATTTAATTAGTTTATAAAACATTAAATTTTAGTCTTTAATAAAAAGAACTGTTTTTTAAGTATTAAATCTTTGTTAAAAGTATAGCAAAAAGTTATTAGAAATAAAAGAAAGTATCAATTTTATATTATATATTTATTTTAACTTTTTATTTATTAAAATGGAAATTTTTTTCAATCACAAAAAATTCCTATTATTTAAATTACAAAATAATATCAAATTGAAATAAATGGTTAATTTTGAAATTAAACAATATCATTATTATAGTGTTAATGAATTTAAAATAATTTTTTAACTATTAATTATGAAAATTAAAAAATTTCAAATATTTAATATTGATTCAATATATCATAATCAGTCCTGTTTATTATTGATCAACTTATATAGTTATGTGAATCAATTAAAATAATAAAATGTAATTCGAACCGAATATTTACCATATTTTTATTAGGTAATTAATGACTATTCTAATTTCAAATTAAAGTTGAAATTAAGCAACCAAGGTTGCTTTTATGTGGTGGATGTTAATAGGTACTGTTTTGATTTACTATTCAAGAACTCGATAAGTGTATAGTAATATCTAATTTAAAATAATTAAGGATTTAATTATGATAATATGTTTACTATACAATTCTGATTGAATTGATATTAATACATTATCAATTAATACCATCTTGGCGCGATAATACAATTACAAGGTTTTGATTAGTGAAGCAAAACGGTGTCTACTAACGCGCACCTCATAAAAGTGACCTTGGCTACCTTATAGTATTATTTTGATTTAAAATTAAAATTTCATGCATTAATAATATATAAAATTTTTAAATCTGCCCGCTTAATAAAAATAAATTTAAAATGTGTGGACTTAGTAAAAACTACTATTGATGAATATTCATGAAATCAATAAATATAATACGCTACTAATGCATTTAAAAAGGCTCAACTCAATAATATTAAAAAATGATAATAAAAACAATGATTAATATTTTCAATAATATTTATCATTAACCAACAATTCGAATCCAATAATAAATATTAAATATTAAATATTAAATATTACATATTACAAAATTTGAATCAAATAAAAATTAATCAAATTTACTCAAATCAATTTATCAATTAGGACTATTAAAATTTCTAATATAAAATTTTTAGTGGTGAAAAATTAAAATTGAATAGAGTATGACTCAATAATAAATTTATGGAGGGCTAATACATCATATTAAAGTTTAAGGTTGATTATTATTTGGATGATTTAATTGAGTAGAGGTACTATTCCAAACTGGCGGGATCATTATCAATCATCATCGTCATAGATATATTCTATCATTTTAGGGTTTATGTTTAACTAGAATGACCAATTTAGTTAATTTGATGAACTTTAACATCAACTTGTCCATATCTAAATTAAACATTTATTACTGAGATATTACGTGAATAAGATCAGCAATAATGAATTTAAATTGGTTTTTAAAAGATGGAAAATTTTAATTAATAATTAATTGAATGCTTATAATTTTGATATTAATACTAATTTCTTTAATAAAGCTTTTTACATACTTATTTATATGCAAATAATTGATAAAAAATCAATAATTTGGATGATATTATATTTAAATTTTTTATTTTGAATCAAATTACGATCAATACCCATACCAATATATAGCTAAAAAGATCTGAACAATATATATATACAATTTTTTATAATAATTCAGCAAAACTCCAAGGCCACAGGGATTTGAACTGCATGATCAATGTAAACATTTTAATAGAATCTAATACTCTTTAAATTCTCTCAAATTCCTATCATCTGGAATATTGAATAGAAATCTAATAACACCAACCTTGATCGGCAAAATATTTTTGAAAAAATTCTAATAATTGAATATTGTATAAATCAATATATGAAGGTTTGATCTTTGATGATAACCTTGAATTATAGAATACCTTTAATATTCTATTGCTCGGTCAAGTTTAACGATTATTAAATTAATATTAATTTTTAAGGATTAAATTTGGAAAAATTAGATTTTATTATGAACTCAAAATTTTTCCAATGCTCTAATTATTATTAAAAGTTCAATATTCTTTTAGAAAGATTATTATTTAACAATTATAATCGCTTAATACGAGATTGATCAAAGATACACCAACCTATATCTAATTGGTAAAAAACTTCCACTTCTTCCTATTTTATAAATATTACAGAATTACTCAAAACCAACAATTCTACTATGTGAAATTAGTTAATATTCCTAAGAATTCTTAGTCAATTCTCACAAACTATGGAAAAAGGAGGTGATAGTTTAACAGTTTTTCAAGTAACAGAGTATAAGATATAGCCATAAGAACTGGTACTACCTTAAAGCATCTCCGTTTAGGCTATATTGTGAAGACTTTAATATCAATTTGGTTATTTTTAAACCTTTGAGTTTCAATATTTCCAATATACCAACAATTTTTATAAATAATCCAATTATCAATATATTTTGACTCGGTATGAGATATTGATTCCTCTATAACAATGTGGAATCGGTAGTTCATTGATTACTTATACCCAATATGTAATTTTATTTTTTATTTGTTTCGAATTTGGTAAATAATGACTAAATTACTAAGAATTATGCATGATATAATCAAATAATAAAAGTTCAAACATAACACAAAAACCTATGGATGTGATTTATAGTTTTGTAAAGTGTAATAAATGCTCAGTAGCCCAGTATACAATCAGGCCCGACAAAGATTAGCCACTACAAAATGTAACATAACAACAATTAACTATTTCAAATTTAAAATTCAACACAAACCAATGTGATTAAATTCAATACAAATTTGATAGCTCTAATAATTTCACATTAACCATACTACAGAATCCCCAAAATTTTTTCAAATTATGGATTACCAAATTTGAAAGTTGAGTGGATTCCTACCAGTTTATAAACGAAGCACTTGAAGCAAAGCTTCCAGATTTTAGGGAAAAGATTCGAGATTTTTTAGATTGATCCAATTTCATCATTTTCATTTTTATATTGGTATTGAAGTGAAAAAGCATATTAATATTAATGTGTTCGATTAGTTTCATTTGAATTTTAGTTGATTTAATAATTTGCAAGTATAGAAAGCTTTAATTGTTGAAATAACAATAAAATTCAATATATAATTGAAAATTGAAGTGGACTTGTCAAATATTTAATAATTGACATAAATTGTTAATTAATTATTTTAAATCATTTGATAATACAAATAAGTAAAATTTTAGCGAATTCATATTTTGAAATTTAGAGTTTTTTGTTGATAGTGACTAACAATATTAGGAGGTGCTTCTGATATTCAAATTCAACAACTCATTTAAATTGATATATAATGGTAGATTCTATCAAATGCAAATACCGTTCCATTTATACTCTAATTGAATGATGTATAATTAAATATAATTATTTTGATATATTATAGGAATCACAATTAAATAATTTAATTTACCACGTTAACAAATTATCAAAATTTTCAATATTATTTTCAGGAATATTCCGGAACAAGAGGAAAAACATATCATATTCACAAAATATTATTAATCCTTATTTTAGCGAAGTTCAAATTTTTCCTTTTGAATGGAGTTATTTCGATAATTAATAAAAATTATTTTAAAAGTTTGGTAGACATAAACGCTTTAATCATAGACATCTTTGATATTAAATTATACTATGATTACTAGCTTAAGGTATACTGGAAATCAATACACTAATTCAAATCACCAACAATTTCAAAGTATACACATTTACAAATTCTACATAATTAATATCAAATTTAAACACATTAAATAATATAAAATCTCTAAATATTATCTTAATGTTAAGAAATCAGATTGATATACTAGTTATTGATTGGTATAGTAATATATAACTACTTTTGATTTTTTTAATGATATGATTAAAATATTTAACATATACAGGAATTAATTAATAATTTATTATATAACCCTAATTTATTAAAATATGAGAAATTTTAATTCAAGCAATATCATTCTTTACTAAATATAAAAAATTAATTTTATTTAGTAAGATTTTTTTTAATTATAATAATGTAAATCTTTATGAAATTTATAATAATATTATAAAATTATCTAATATCTATTTTATAAACTTATATATTGTTATTATAGTAAAAATCTTAAATTTATTATTTTAATTTTAAATATAATTTAAATAATATTTGATTAATGTTTAAAACTTATTAATAAAGTAATTAATGTTATTAAAATAATTTATTTTAATATACCCTTTTATAACTTAGAAATTGTGAAAGTATATCTTATTTTTTATATTTATTTTTAAATATAGTTTCTTATAATAAATCTTCAATATATATATAATAGTATATAGAAATATATAGAGAATTAACTAGTAATTAATATGAATACACAATAATATATGAATAAGAGATAATAAAATCTTGGCATAAAAAAAAATATTTGGTGTGACCAAAAAGTATTTCAACTGATGAAAATTTAATATTTTATTAACTGTATTTGGAAGTGATTAAGGATTAATATAAATAATTTTATAGAAAAAAAATCAATTGATTTTATAATTTAAATTCAATTCATTTTTTTTATTTAATATAAAATAGATAAATATTTGGTTAATAAATATAATTAATTGAATTGAGATTGTAAAGAATAATACAATCTGTTATATAATTTTTTGCCACGGCACTTGTAGTCGTTAAGGGCAATTTGAGTTAGTTTGGAAATAAATAGGAGGAATTGGACATTTGGTAAAGATATGATGCCAAGTGGATTGGCATCGTTGGATAAATATATGTCCATATACTCGATTGAAAATGACAATCAATGGATCAATAAATTAAAAATACATAATACACAGGTTGGTGATTCTTAAAATCGACATCAAGTCGCTTAGGTTAAAAGTTCATGAGTTCATCTCGTCGAATTCTCGGATGTATCTTAGAGAGTGAGAGAATAATATAAGTCTTCAACCATTTTAAATTACGAATAATTACTAGTTTAGAAATTGTTTCTGAAGATCAATCATCACTCAATGATGACATTTGTTTAAATTTGAGCGACTTCGTGGGCTTGAAGATACATCTTAGAAGAGTTTAATTGTACTGGAGAAGGAACCGCCATAATACAGCTATCTCTGTTAGAATAAACACTAGAGGTGGGGGAAGGTGGCAAAGTGCTCAACTTCTGCCTCCTGTTTTGAGATTGAATGCCCTGTGAGAGTAAAAGATTGGAGGTGGTATGATCGTCCAAAGCCAAAATGAAATCGGTGAAGGTAGCAGCAGAAGTCATGATGATGTTAATTTAATAAATATACAAATAATATAATACAATACAACGGAAATCTTAAGACCCAAAGGCTGATTTGATGTTTGAAGAAGTGATAATGGTAGTATTTATAGTCAAATAGTAGTGGGTAGAAACAAGTGGATAATCAAATTTGATAATTCTCATAATAGGTCGAATCAAGTTCTTTTTTTAGAAATCAAACATATCCTTTAATTGGAATTACCACACTTCCCTATTTGAATTTTAAATTGGTTTCACCAATTCTCAAATTAAATGATTTCAGCAATATGCTCGAGTGTTTACCTTGTAATTGTTATGAAACAGTAATGATCTCTCTTATCATCAAGAGATCACAAATTCAAAAAGTTTTTTAAATCAATATTAGTATACCTATTAGTTCATTGTTTAATTAAGATGTCCACCAATTTAACTTTAATAAGCTAACAATAGCTCAGTTTAAGAACTATTGTCAAAAATTGAGTTTAAGACGCGAACTGATTGGCTTGGAAACCAGTAATCTAACAAATATGTTAGTTATAGCGTACCCCTTTTTAATAAATAAAATAAACTAAATATACATCAATTTTTAATCCAATTGATCACTTTTCAAGTTGTAGAATTGAGATAATAATAGATCTTCGAACAATAACAAGCTTTATTTTTTTTATCCCGTATACTTACTCGAAATTGATATCATATAACGTATCTATTTCTACTTTGAACTACTGCGCCAAGTTAAATATTTCTCAAGATAATATACTTTATTCTATTTTACCTGATCTTCTATTATTTTATTAATTTTTCTTTATAGTAATTGAAATAAAATTACAATTTACAGATTAATTTTTAATATAAGCTAGAATAGGCATATTGAAGTTAAACTGACCAGAACTAGAAACTACGAATATGTGAAGAATACCAGAAATTATTAAAAATATTTAACAGATTTACCCATCCAAACATAATAATGACGAGTCAAATCCAACGTTTGAGACGAAGAAGAAAATAAATAATTTAAAATCATTACAAATCAATTTTAAATAATGGGTAAATGATTGGATTTCATTTATCTCAATTAGTAAAAAACACCCTACAATGAATAAACCTTGGGAATAATTTCCTAATTTCTTCCTAGATTTGGCGAATGGGTTGACAATTCCAGTCACGGTTAAGGACCTTGTGACAAAAAGCAATCTCTAAAATTGATTATTTGATTAATTAATAACTGATGAACTTTTTATTAATTTAATTTCATATCAATAAATAGATTTGTCATATATTATTTGTAAAAGTGGTGATTATATTATGTTAAAATAAAAGTATGTAATGTATAATTTATATTTTAGTAAATTATTTTCATTGTTATTTTTATTGTTAAATTGTTAAAAATAAAATAAAATAAAAAATTAAAAATAATGAATAAAGGTGTAAAAATGAGTAATCAATATTAAAATTATTAAAATATGAATCAAATATATTGAGAACAGGTTTCTAATTAACCAATAATCAAATAACAATATATCATAGTTATAGAATTTCCGATTATTAACACTTTCTTGATATAATAAAACTATTTTCATCAAGGTTCAAGTTGAATTTGTAATAATTTGGGATTGATTATTATAATTATTGAATTGGATAAAGTTATTCCGATAATTGGACAGGTATATTACCAATTATAATCATTTTCATAAACAGTAATTTCTTTGGTGAGTGCTTTTATAATAATTTTTAATTAGCCAATGTTGAATCTTTATTATTGTACTATTTGAAAAATATCTCAGTATAAAATGAACAATTAATAGTTAGAATTGAATATTAATCAGATCAAAAAATTTGTATTATGTATATTTTAATATAATTTGTCATCCTCTTCAATCAATCCTCAATAAAATTTAAATTAGTTCCTGATAAAAAGGGGTCCTTTATTGAGGTATGAAAAATTTTAGTGTATTAAAATTGATTTTCAATCCAATTTGGATAAGTACTCTCTTGATTATAATTGGATTTGATTCATTCTTGGGTTAAGTGGCAGTAAGTGACTGATAATATTAATGAATATTTAATAATCTAAAGTTCAACTATTTTTAATTTCTAATTAAAATCTTTATTCTGACTTAGTAGTCCAAAATGCTTGAGTGGCTTTCACTAAATGATGAAATCATCACATGCCTAATATCTAATCTTTACGGGTTTGCAACAAATCCTCCATAAAGTAAACATTTTAAGATCCCTGCAGTATCCACCTGATTATTGAGTAACTCTCAATTTGAAGTTACACACGGTCCGAGATCAATCTGAGGACGATCACAGAATCCAAACTCACCTAAAAAGCTGATAAATGAATTTTGTAATGATGCTGGATTTGAAAGTTTAACGCTATTTGGATAATTTGCCTAGTATCTATCAATTATACCGATTTTTAACTAAAAAAATTGTTGATTATTTTAACCGATTTAATAAAATCATTTCGGGGCTAAATCAATATTTTGATCTTATTCTCGGTGATTCTTTCGTGATGATTATTACTAATAATTATTGTCTTCAAATACTATAAGAACTGATTATTCGAGAACTTTTAATAATATAATGGATTCTTAATTATAAAATATTAAAAACTAATTTGAAGAATAATCCAAAAATAGTAAACTTAATTTTATTGTAAATATTTCATTAAAACTATGATGAATGATTTGAAAATTTTAATAAACCCATGAAATAAAACCCTTAATAATAATAAGATATTCAAGCTTAAATCTAAATTGCAATATGAGATTTTTAAACTTAATAAGGGTGATATTAATCCGTTCTATCCAAAAAAAAGTTTTATTGAACGAATAATGATTTTAATAAAATCTTGTTGATACTATAAAAATCTAACAAGTATCAACTAAAATATTTAAGTATTAAATAGTAAAACATTAAAATTAATTTATTAATTTAGTATATTATTTAAAAATTGGTGAAATAAAAAAAATTAAGAAAACACTATTAAAAATAATAAAATGCATAATTTACTTTGGGTAAACTTATAAAATTCCATTGAATTTCCTAATTTGTTTAAGATAATCAATGAACCATAAAATTTAACATGAATCATTACTTTGTAACTATCATGCCAATATATCGAATTTTATTTTATCCTAAAGATTACATAGGGAAGTGCGAAATCATGTAGCTTACAAAGCTATGATAAAGTTTATAAAATGGTGGTTACGTTTTAAATGTTTTATAATTATACCAAAATTGGCCAATTTGACCTTTTATTCCATTCATATACATATATCTGAATTAACTTATGACTTGGTTTCATTCTTATGGTTTGCTTATTTATTTGTTGATAGTTTTAGAATGACCTGGATTTTGAAATAGCATTGATATGAGTTCTATATTGATATTTAATATTTCTGAATTAAGTATTAAATCACTAATATAGTAATGAAAATTAAAAAATTTCTAATTTCAGATATTTTAATACTGATAATATAATTAAAATTGGTTCAATGTGGAATTTTTAATAAAATTTGAACTATTCAAATGTCTAATAAAGTATATTTCTAAATTTGATTATAATAAGGATAACGGCCAATCTTGTCAAAATTATATTGCTTTTATGGAATATTATAACCATTGTAACAATACGACTATTTTTGAATATCAGTTGCAATGCGTTAAATATTTCGTTAGATATTATAAGCTTGGTTGAGTTAAATTGCATCATAGTTTTGAATGGATTTGAACTCTATTTTTTAATACTACTAATTTGGGTTAAATAGTAGTCGCAATTATCTCAGTTATATGTATTATCCAGATAGAATCATTGATGATGACTAAAGATTTGAATAGGCCTGTCCACCTGAAGCTTTAGTATTGTTTCATTCATTTCTTGGTATAAGTTTCAATTTAAAATTGTTCAAATTTCAAGCCTTTAACATATTGGTGATAAATAAGAGATTAATGTGGACATAAGGGATTTTCCCGTTGATTATATTATGTTTCAATATTTTTCAACTTTGTAAAATAATGAAAATGGATTGAATAATAAATTTAGAAAGTTAATCATATTTGAAATTGTTGTGGTTAATTACCCAACAAAGAATATATCTCAGTATTCATAATTTACTTGAATTTTCGGTCGTTTAAAATTTTTACCTTTATTAATATCTTTAGTTGATTTTGTAATATTCATATTTATTCTTTTATTTACTTTCATAGTTAACCATGATTATATCTATTCAGCTACAATCTATAAGATATTATTTTCAAAGTTATGGATATATACATTTTAATTAAGCTTTGAACTGATTATATTGAAATAATTGATCTATATATTAAGTAATGTTTTTTGATACCTATCAATATATTTGGGAAAAAAAATTGATTAATCAAAATCATTTATAATCAGTCTAATTATAACTATTAATAACTGGAATTATTTAACATATTATTCTATATTTTTTAAAATAGAATCTTTTTAATTTAAAATAATTTATTTAATATCACAATATTCTAAGATGATTTAATAAATAGTCATATATAAATATCACAATAGTAATATATTAATAATTGAATGAGATAATTAATTAGATTTTAAGTAACTATCAAAACACTATAAACTTGTATCAATCCACCCAACGCTCGCTAAGAATCGTTAAATCCTTGGAATTCCGATATGGAATGTTTCTTGAGGATCATTTATTGAGAATTTTGAACAAATAATTCAATATATTAATAATTATTATATTGTATCTCTTTGGGTTTTTGTCCAACTCTCCAATTGTTTCTTGGTTACATTTTATAATTTTTTTTGGGAACCTTTAAAGTTTTAATAATTTTTAGCCTAATTCAAAATTTGATATTAATTTGAATTTGGTATGATTTTAATCAATTGATTAATATTGATTAATATTGATTTTATTGATATATATGGTAATTATTGTTGACCTCTGCACATTTAATAATTTGATAATATAAGTATTATTAAACAAAAACCTTAGTGAATGGTCAATCAATTCATTATTTCTACTTGTAATAGTTACATCAGTCACATAAAGAGTTCAATTATATTAGCAATTCGTTGTTACTGGCTAAATTTCAATTAAATTGTGAATATTTAAGATTATAATATAAATAACTATATTGAAGCTATAAATTTGGTAATTAAGTGTATTTAAAGTTATTTTCATGTAATATTAATTAGATCTTATGACTAATAATCGCACTATATTGCTAGATCATTATTGAAAAAAGTTCAGTAATAACATTTTAAGTGAATTCATTTGAAAGTTACTAACATTGAATAATTTAATGTAGTATAAGTTGTTCATAATGAATGGTAATTATATATTGATGAATTTGAGGTTGTAAGAACTTATTAAGTGATCATGTGTTATGATTATTTTAATAGTCTTTTATTGAGCAGATACGATTGTTTAATAGTAATCTTCAAATAAATTATATATTTTTCATATATTAAAAAGAATCAAAGAATTATGTATTTAATAGTTAATTTATTAAGATTTAAATATTCAACAGTCTAAAATATTTTAATAAATCATAAATAGCTATTTATCTAAAAATTGAATAATAAATCATGATAGTACCTTTTTCTTATTTGGACCATGTATTTAAATATCAATATAATATTTAAAATTCTGGGTATTTTAAATTCTAATTCTCGCCATTTGAAAAATATTTTAATATAAAGTTATATCATATAACTATTGCATAATATTAATTCATAAAAATTTATAATTTTAATATTCCAAGTTGTATTAGTTATTTAGTAATTGACATTAATATGATATATTTCAGTACAAAGTTTAGTTTCAAAAAACATATTGATTTCAATTCAACTTCAAAAATAGGTTAGCTAGTGTATAATTAGTTGATTACCTCAATTTTTGAAATATTAATATTAGTATCATTTTAAAACCTGTACTACTCGCATTATCTAAATAGGCTATATAGATTAGTCCTGCAATCAATGGATATCAAAAACAAATTGCTAATTAATTTATTTGTCTGCAACAACTCACTCAGAATAACTCAATTTCAAAACTAAAAATCAAAAACAGCCTTAAACTTTAATTGTAAGTGTTAGCCTATAATATCTGAATCTAACTCAAGTTTTTAATTATTATAATTTCTTTACCGCTTAAAATTTGGAAAAAAATTAAAACACTAATTTTGAAATATTACAATTATGATAAAATTAAATTTAATCCTAATTAGATTCAGAATTTGTTTTCATGATATGTGATTTAATTTATTTTGAGAAATACATTATTTTTAGGTTTGATAATAATAATAATAATAATTGTTGGCAAAACTTTTTATATTTGTATAATCCAATTATAGAAATTTCATCAATCTAATCATTGAGATTCAATTGTAAATTATGCTCTCAGTATACAACTATTCATTTTCATTTCATCTTTTGGGCTGAGTGTACTTTGTCAATATTCATCAAATAAATTGATTATTTTCATGGTTCGTTTATTAAACAAATAGCGATATATTTGTATATATTGTTAGTTGATATTAATATGATTTTAATTATCAGGAGTATGCAACAGATCTAGGGTAATCTAAAATATAATTACTAATTATTCACACTATTCGACCATGATTATTTGATATATACACCAAAAAACATCATAAATTTGGTGTATATACATTATATAGATTAAAAGCATTTGTGAGTTGATAATAATCAATATATCTAAACATGTTTTGTTAAGTATTAATAAACGAAGATTTTCATTGTTTTATTTAAAATGTTATATTTAATAAAATATTTTTCATTATACTATTCTTGTAAGCAAAAGTATTATTGAACTAATTTAAAATTCTTAATTTTTCAACTGAATTAATATCTATATTTTCTTCATTAATATAATCTGAGTTTTAATTAATAAATTCATAATATTTTATATTATTAGGAAAAAAAAGTAAAATTAATGTTCATTTATCAGTAATTCAATATAAAATATTATTACAACTTTGAAATCAATTAATTTTTATTCAACTGATTAGAATTGATTTATAATTAAATTATCTAGCAAATTTTTCAGTTTATTTTTAAATCATAGCTATAAAGGTATTTAATTAATATTAAATAGAAATATTCGAATTTATTGCTAAGAAGTCATATATTTTATATTACTTAAATCAGTAATTTGCTAAAGTGACATAAAATTATTGTTATTAAGATATATATGATAATAAAATAATCATAAATGAAAACCAAATAGTAGTAATTTTTATCACTTAATTATTGTAATATTTTGTAAGAATGAGTGTAATAATATAAATAATTACCAAAAAAAATTTTTAAAAAAATACCATATAATATTTATGAAAAAAAAGATTAACTTACAATTTTTACTTTAAGTAATTCAACATTATGTAATATAGCATTTTTGTATTCTGCTTTATATATCGACATAATATACTTGTTTTATATTTTTAACAGTTTATTTTAATCTTTAGTTATAAATATGAATGAAAAAAAATTTTTTTGAATTTAATTTCAAATACTACAATATTATTAAAAAATTTTTCATTTGAAGAATCTATTTGATTATTAAATCATATATTTGGTATACACTCAAAATATTAATAAAATTAATCAATAATGGATAAAATGAAATTTTGTATTTGTAAATTAATCATTAGAGACTTGGTCAGTCGCTATTGAACCAGTCAATGCTTTGGTTGCACACTATTAATCATTACATCATAATTTAAATTATCGCTGAAAATTCAATCATGCCTCAGTTTCGTTGAAACAGCAGTTAACTTTAATAATCACTAATTACTCTAAACAGTCCAAGTACCAAATTTTTACATTGAGCAAGATTATATTGCCAAGTTAATTTTAGACTCCGTTTCCACTGCAATTTTTGATTTATGTATAACTTTGGATCATTGTAATAGTGGAAAGTTAATTAAATTATCATTTTATGATATTTTAGGCAACTGCCGTTTATATCATTATTGATTCAGTTTGATATTTATTAATATATTTAGTTTATTTGGATTGAATAGTTTGATATATAGATTTTGATAAGATATATTGTTGAATTGAATAGTTAAATTTTCTCAATTTAATATATTTGTTACAGCTATATTTTTAAATTTATTTATCATTTTAATCAAATTTAATTTCATCAATTATTTAAATTTTTTAATTATATAGTTTTCTTCAAGATATTCTAAATTGTAACTTAAACATGAAAATCCACTCCCTTAAAATGAAATTTTTTACAGGGCGAATTACACTTGAAATTGTATAATTTACTATAGATTAATGCAATACCATTCGGGCGGATTAGATCAAAAAATTTCGAATAAAGAGATATAGAAAAGTGTCAAAGAAACCAAATATATAAAATATTAAAAAAGCGAAGGGACTTAATGTAGTTAAATGATGTAATAATCAAACAATCGCAAATTTCAATAATTATCACTTTATATCAAATCTTGATTAATATTTAGAAAAATCGATAAAGTGACAAAACCATAAATTTTATATTAACATGGTAACATATACAGAAAGTATTTTTTGATAAAGTTATATCTTGATAACTATATTAAATTATTAAGAATTTCTTTTTTGATAATCGCCAGTTAAACCCAATAAATTATAATAGAAAATATATACAACTATAAATAAATACGTTGTTGATAGTATGTAATGAAATAGTCACTAATATTATTAAAATAATTATATCCTCATTATTTTAGATCAAGTCAACTTTTATTTCTAAATTAGTATTAATAATATTGCAATATAATTCTGAAGATATTAAACATATAAAATAACAATGAAATATTCAAAAACATATTAACAAAATAAGCTATAATGTACAATCAAATACTGAAAATTTTCTTCAATACTTTTCTGGGTTTAAAACTTCTTAAATTTCAAATATGAATTGTAATTAATTCGAATCAATCATGGTAATTATTTAATCAAATGATTGATTCGAATTTAGGGTATTCAAACCTCAATTAATCGAATCGAATATATTAATTATTCACTTAGTTTGAGATATTGGCATTCATAATTGATGTTTATAATATCGCTGTTTTGATTTTTTATTATATTGTCAGACATATCTCATGGAAAGTCATATATAATAATTTTATTTATATCTAATAAAATATCGAGTTTATATATTTAATTAAAAGTTGAAATGGCTTACTATGTATTAAAAGTGCTATAAAAAAGATTTAATTTTTGTATTAAACTATAAAATCATTATTGTTTTATTTATTACAATGCACGTTATGAGTTGATATTAGTTATTAATTTCAAACTTGTATCAATTAGAGCAATGTGGCAATATTAATTCGATTAAAATTTATGCATTATTCGATAAATTTAATGCAATTTTGTATTATTTGTTTAAATAAAATTTTCACAAAAAATTTATGATAAAATAAAAATAAAATGTTATGTATACAAATTTCCTCAAAAAAATAAATAAAAATTAAACTCTACCAAATTTTGAAAAACTGTGATAAAATTTCTATTTTTTGATAATTATTATTAACTTATGATTTATCTATTTTTAAATATTAATCATAACTTTACTAACATTGCTACGTATAAATCATTTTCAAAATATACAAAACTGTGAATATTAAACATTATATTTATTTTATTAATTTAAAATAGTATCAGACAAAATGAAATAATAAAATCTATCTCTGAAGGTTTCCTCTACTGATATAAATTGATATATAAAAATAAAATTTATTTAACTATAACAAATTTATTTTTTTCTAATGTTGTTCATTATATTTTTAATCATATTCATATATCATATGATATTATATTTTATATTTCAAATCTTATATTGGCTCTAATTATAAACAAATTTAAACAATAAAACTTAGTAAAAATTCTCATGAGATCGTTGAATCAGAGTGTTAAAATCGTAAAAACTTAATTTATTTTCCAAAATTCAAATACTACTCGAACAATGTAAAATTGTTTTTAATAATTATAATCAATCCAAATATTTGTTTTTTAATTCCATCTCAATGTTGATAATTAGTAGTTCATGATATTTGATTTAATTTGAGTCAATGTCAAAATAGAAAAGCAAGAGTATTTTAAATGATTTAATAGATAATTCTATATTTTAAACTTGATTATTTTAAGTATATTATATATTTAATATTTAATGTGATATATTCTTATTTAAATCTATTTAAAAAAAACTCAAGGATGCCTAATAAAATTATACTATTTATCCAATTTTATATAGCAATTCTAGAGAATTCGTGACTATAAATTTAATCAAAATAAAATTTTTATTAAGGGTTTTATTAATGATAAAATAATACCAGAAATTTAAAAATAACAATTTTTTTAAAAAATTGAGAATTTTATTTACTCTAATTAATCATAGTAAATAAACAAAAAATACTCTATGATTGCATTTGATAAAAATATCCAATATTAAAAATAGATTGGTCAATATATTTTTATAATCAGACAAAATATTTTCAGGTAACTACCATTTGACATTAATAAATTGTTATTTAATGATTTTTAATGAATAATTACTTTTTATTATGATTATTTTCATATTTTCTGCTTTCAATAATTGTTTGAACTAATATCATATACTCACGTGTTTATTAAATTCTCCATATCATGATGTCATCCTAATCACCACATTATCATTACACAATTTGATTGGGCAAATTTATAAGAATGAAATAATTTATTAATCATTATTGTTATCAAAAAATTGGAATGATGCTATGTAAAAGTCATCATCTTATCACACAACATACATATACACACACACACACACCTTTTTCTCCAAAGTCTCTTGGTTTGATGAAATAGGGAATTTTTCTAAAGTTCATTATTCAAACCAATGACACGATAATTCAATAACGATCATTACAATGGGTTTGACAAATTAAGTCACGATAATTATGTCAAATATTCATAAATTGTAAAATATCTGACCAATGAGAAGAATGCTCATCTTTCAAGTTGAAGATAAAAAGGAAGATAAAACAAAGTGAACAATTCATTGACCGATTCTTGACATATTTTTGGAATCATATTCATTTCATGTAGACAAAATGTAAGCCTACTTTAAGGGGAATGGTAAACAAAGAAATCGATTTATTGAAATAGGAATGATTTCATTTTGACTATATTATGCTCAAACTTTCAAGTTATTATTTTCCACCAATGATGCAACTGATATACTGGTTGATAATGAAAGATTAAGTTGGCTCAATTTGATTCAAATAGGATTGATTAATTTTAGTTTAGATTGGATCACAATTTAGCAGTATTTAAATAAGGCATTTACTAAGAATTTCATTCAATTATTTAATTATTTTTGTATTATATATCATTGATTCCGTTTAAAAATGTCTTGCATGTCACATAGCACTTTTAATGCCAAAAATGAATACCAACAATTCATTTCCAACTTGGAGGCAGATAAATACTCTCACTTGATCAATCAAGGTCAAATTTGCCAAATGAGAAGGAAAGCTTCAGTCAGCTCGCAGATGTCTATTCACTCCTGCGACTCAGCATCTTCTAGAGAGTCTTCAAGCCCTGTGGCAGTGCCTCTTCCAACAGAGATGAACTCGGCACTACACCACAAAGGCTTTGTAAAACGTCAATATGAAAATGAATACGAATTTGATCAATTAATTCATTGTGGGTTTGACGCGGATCCCGACTGCCCTACACTTTATCTTACCCTCACTCCCAAGTTAGTGCGATAAATGATTTAAGTAATTACAAATAGCTTTTCTTAAAGAGAACTAATACCTTGTAAAATTATCAATGTATGTTAAATGTAAGAGCCAGGTAGCTCTTCCTTCACCTTGATAGGATGACCAAATTAATTATTATCATCCTTTGTATATAATTAAAATTGTTATATTTAATTACTGAATAAAAAAAATAAAATGTACAATGAATTATTAAATATGTGAAAAAGAATTTATTCAGGGCTTGTTAGTTTTGTATTATGATTTATTATTTAATAAAATTTAATATTGTTACTACTGTGCATAAAAAAAATAAAAATTAATCAACTCGTGCTAATTCTTTGATTGCGATCGAGTATTTAATTAAGGAGGATAAGTAAATGTTAATCAATATTATAATTATATTACCGAGTAATCGATTGAAATTTCTAGATTATTAAAGATATGACTACTAATATTAATTTGATTAATATTATAATACTCATTATTTCATAATACTGAATTCATATTTTAATTTAGTTGTTTTGTTTATTCGAATAAGTGATCTCCAACCTGTTTTGGATACATGATTAACTAAATTCTATTTAGTTTTGATTTTATCATTTTTTTTAATAATTGGCAGTAACCTGACTTGGTATATGTAAATGCTCAATGGTTCGAGTTGTTAATGCTTAATTATATTATTGTTTATTATGATATATAAAAATGATTTCATAATTTAATAAATATTTAACTAAATGGATCATTAATTTTTAATAAAATTTATTAATATTCTAATTTTTTCAATCGTAAATTAATAATATACTAAAAAAAATTTGATTTTAATTATTAAAATTTTAATAATTAAGTCATTTTAGTTCATCAAAGTTTAGACAACTATATATAAATTATTTATATAATTGAATTTATGAGTCTTTTTAAATATTATCATAAACTTGCATAAATAATATTGTGAATCAAGTTTTTTAAAATTTAAGTTGTAATCCATTTCTAATAATCTTTTTTCTTTGAAAATTATAAGAAATTAGAAAGAATATTCATTAATAATTGAATTTAATTAATACACATATAATATTAATAATTATTTTTTATTAATATGATATAACTCAATATTAATATTTTGTAATGATATACCTACTATCATTAATATTTAGAATTAATAAAATTATCAAAATAAGTATAATGAAATCACTTATAATTTCAAATATATATTTAAAACAGTCTTCTAATTAACTATATTAATATATAATATTATTATTTTCATAGTTTTAAATAAATGAACTCTATTAATTAATGATCGAATAGAGCATAAAACCTTAATTGTATTATGGTTGATTTTACCATATACTTAATTTGTCAAGATTTAGTGTGGTTTAATTTATCAGATTATTATTGATCATCTTTCATTTAATCAGAATTAAAATGGTTTATCATTAAATATTTTGAAACTCTGCCAAGTTGCTTCCACTGCTAATTCAATTTTAAATTTTTGACATCAGTATCTTTAGTCAACTTGGCATACTCAGTACATTTAATAATTTTATTTTTGATTATTTCATAGATAATAAATATATTTGTTTATATTTTTAAGAATTAAAAATTATTATAATAAGTTTTTTTGAACAAATAATGAAATCATCAAAGACGATCTCTGTTAACATGGTTAGCACTAACAACTTACAGTTCTATCACGGATTAATGAAATCATAAAACTAAGGGTAACTTATCATTAATATGATCACTAATATTCAGTCATGATATTCAGCAAATAATTTACTTTGACTCCTTTATCTAATTTCAGTAATTGCCATCATTAATCCCAAATCCATATAATTTCTATTGATGATTTAATTAAGTTTGCCCCAGAAAATAATTTGCAAGAATTTATTTTAATTTGGAACTAGTGCTTTAAAACAATTAAATATTAACGATATCAAATTGAATCGAAATTAATTAAAGATAAAATTGCTAAAATTATATAACTCTTATTATTAATTATCTAGTTAAGCAATAGAAAAATTTAATATATTATTTAATTTGATTGAATATATATTTTTCATAATTTTAATTTTAAAATTTGAACACAAAATCAATTCCTACATTTTTCATTATTAAAAAAAATAAAAAATCAATTTTGATTAATAAAACTCGCTTCCAGTCCAAAATTAATCAAATAATTACAAGTTTTCCTTATCTATTATATTCGATTGAGTTACCGATCAAATATTCCAATTTAGGTAATATTGATATTCAAATCTAATCTAACAAGTTTCCATTAAGATTTTTATTATTAAATTACAGATTGCAACTTAAAACTCAATATAAGGAATAAAGCATAAGTTAGCACAGTGCCTTTGGTATTATAATTTTTAACTATACAGCTATACATGTCTTTTGAAATAAATCTATAAATGGAGTGTTGGCACGTGGATATCGGTTCTTCAAATTTTATTGGCTGATAATAATCCATTTGAATTAACAGACAAAATTTGATGTGTTGATATTGTATCTAAATTGCCCTATTAGTCAATTAGATTTATTTAAGTGATTTTTATATGTGATGATGTAATTTCAAGACTTTCCTCTAATAGAATTTTAGTTGAATTTAAACAAAATTAAATTTTTGAATTAGCCCAATTTTATTACACTTTCCATAAAGCTATTATTCCGCGAGATTCATTTTTAAGTGCAAGTGAAAATTTATATTTAATTGTATTTTACAATATTTCAAATTAAATTATTTGAATTATATATTATGTTTATATACCAAATTAATTAATAAATTATAACTTTTTCTCTTAAATATAATTATGCTAATATAATTTTTATCAAGTTTCTCATTATTGTACTTTATTGCTCTCTCGATTAAAAAATCTATAACTTAAGACAACAATTTTCAGTATTTATTACACTAAATTTATTCAAAAATTATGACAATATTTCATTATAAAAAATTAATTAGTTTATTTACATATATTTTAAAAATTAATTAATCGATTAGTTTTGTTTTATCAATCTTCAAGATTGAGAAGGTTTTGAAGAAATATTATATAATTTTGAGGAGCTGATCAATGGACCAATGATCATCGATCTATACAACTATTATACAAATTTGAAATTTGTGCAAGGGTTTTGAGCAAAATTTCAATGTCCGCGTAGTAACATTGGGGTGAGTGTAAGGTGCAAGGTAGGACAGTTGGGATCAGAGTCAAATCCAAATTCTACCACTTGATCAAACTTTTCGGGCTTTTCAAATTGACGCTTCTCATATCCTTTCTGATGAATAGCCGTGTTAAATTCAAGAGGATATGGAACAGCTACTGATGTAGTGGTTGCTGCTGATTCGAGAGATGAGCATGATCTGTGATTTGTTGAGAAAGAATTAGGAGATGGATTTCTTCTCTTTCTGCACATAAAAGCTTGGTTAAGAAGACTGGAGCATTCGTCAGATTTTAGATTAGAAACATAGTTTTCGAAAGAATCAGTATTCATGACAATATTTACAAAGACCAGCGAAGTAGATGATACAGATCAACAAATGAATAATTCAATATTTTCAAACTTTTCAAAGATCTAAAGGTTATATATATATACAGTTATCAATACTTATTTTTCCCATTGTGGTCACCAATAATATTACATATTACCATGATGAATTAATACTAGGGAAAATAAATTAAGAAAATTGTACCATCTGAGAAATTTTAAAAATATTTTACTTACAATTTGTTAAAAATGAAATCACAATATTTATTAAGGAATTTTGTCAGGTTAATTGCCCCTTACAATATTCGAATTAATTTTATGATTATCAAAAATGATTTGATAGTATTTGATTAAATTATTTCTTGATTAGCATGTTATAAATATATGATATCATTAAATTTAGTTAATTCAAATTCACACCAATTGAGGCTTATCAAAGTCATTAAAATACTCTTATAAGTTTATCAAATTACAAATTGGAGTTGTATGAATGTTGAGGAGAGATAGTAACCTTTCAAAAACTCCAATGACATAATAAATCTTAATGTCCATCAGTTTGTGGAATTTCAAAGTAACAGATGCTTAATAGAATTTAGTTTGTATTACACTTGAATTTCAATCCGCCCATATTCCACTAATTCTCAAGCAAACTCAAAGTCGCAGTTCATTCTGGGTTCATGATTTCCTTTCTCAGATTTATGAAAATGACCCTATTTGGCATTTCACTAATTAAAAATTCGACATACTAGTAACATAGTCAAATCAGTCCTTAGTTTGATATATTCAATTTAAAATATCACCTTTACTACTTAACAATGATAATTCTATTTTATATCGTTTTAAAATATTGTAAATATCTGATAAAATTTCGCGTCATTTCAAGGATAAACGATATGTAAATTTGACACAATTCGCAGGAACCCAGAACTAAATAGGAATAATCAAAATATTCGATTAAATCATTTTATATAACACATCCTTAGATTTTACTATCATTTTTTTACAAATTATTGAAATCATTTTTTAATTTCTAAAAAATGAATAGTTATTATTTTAGAATCTTTTACATAATGTTTATACTAATATAAATAGAGTAACAATATTTAAAATAATGTGCTAAGGTTTAGTAAATTATTGATTATATTCTCCAAATTCTTTATTAGGATTTTCATTTTGATCTTATTTTCTGATATAGAATTTGGATAATAATTGTTGAGTGTGGATATCAAGGTCATAGGTGTTACTATTGAAAGATGCCATATGATGAAGATAACACATGATTTAGTTAACTGAAAATCCTCATTGTATGAAATGAAGGAAATTTTTGAAATAAAAGCAAGTTTTTTTTGGTTTATACATTACTTTAATTGATATTTGCTTAAAAATAATATTTAATGATTAAGGATAACTTCTAGAGATCCAAATTTTTATAACGATATTCACCATATTGAAACCATTGGAACTGTAAATAGTAGAAGTTTAAAACAATAATCATTTGCATTACCAATAATAATATTAGAAATAAAGTGAATTGATTTATCATCTTAATTGTATTTTAATCAATTGTTATTATCAAATTGATTACAAATTCCATAACTTGTATCAAATTCCACCGAGTTTAAGGTTCTGTTAATTTAAATATTGATTAGTTATTATTTTTCAAATATAAAGTTATTTGATAGATATATACTGTTATATAATTTTTAAATTGAACCTATATACAAGCTATGATGAATATAGAAACATTTCTTAATATAAAATTATTTTAAAACAATAGACATTAAATATCATTCCCATCTAATATATAAGTAATAATTATTTTTATTTTTGCTAGGGTATATACATAATTACTTTTCTTTCATCATATTTATTGACACAATGACTCAAGGAATATTATTCAAATATCATTTTTTGATAAAACCATTATAAAATTCAATATTAACCAAATTAATTTATATAAATTAAAATAAACACACTTAAGTAAATAATCATATAAGTTCGGTATACTATTTTAAAGATATAAGTTATTTATTATTGAAAAATTTTAGGTTTGAGGCTTATGTTAAATACTAATTAAAACTGATTAAATTTTAGATTCAAATAAGGTTAATTATCAATTTTATTATGTTATATTAAATGATGATAACATTATAAGAAAATTAAGCTAATAAATTTACTAAAATTTATTATATAATAGCTCTTTAGTTACAAATAAAGAGTTTTTTAAATATATCAATCTTACCAATAATATTGAATAAAAATTAAATTTTTTAATTTAATATTTTTAAAGCGAAAATTGAAAGAGCTATCTAATATAATTGTAATTTATTCAAATATCAAAAATACTCAATTATTATATTAATAAAGATAATTGAAATTGCTTGTATCACACTTTGTATTAAGATATCATAAATAGTTGAATATATAATATATCGATTAATCCAGCAAATTGACCCAAAATGAATATTTTCATTCAATTTTAAATTGAGAATCAATTTAATGTAAATAGAATAAATTCACCAAATAATTTATTATGCGAACCCCTTTATAGTGATTATTTAATTAAGACTAATTTAATACTTTAGACAATATAAAATCAATTAAATGGAATTGCACTATCAAGATATTATACCAAAATTTGGTTTTTACAATAATTTGGTATTAGATTGAATTTAGTATAGAGCTAATAGATAAATCAAGATGAAATGATTTTTACATTATAATAAGAATATTTATAATGGGTATACAAGGTATATTGATGCAATTAGATTTTTTTTTATTTGTCAAAAGTATAACCTTTGGAATTTATAATATACATATATATTTAATTCTTTTTATATTATATTAATAATATTTAATGGTATAAGATTTAATTTTGTCATATATTTTAATAATCTGAAAATATTTGTTTAAATAATATATTATAAA